>JAQPPZ010004654.1:0-16806 GCA_028583015.1 Wollemia nobilis
TACCTATGCTTACAAAGTTCTACCCTTTGGATTATGTAATGCACCTGCTAATTTTCAAAGAGTTGTACTGGTTATTTTTACTGATTTAATCAATGAATGTGTAGAAGACTACATGGACGACTTCATAGTTTATGGTAACACCGTTGAAGAAACCTTGTTGAGCTTAAAAATTTTTTGTGTTATATTTCAAGAATAAAATCTCTCCTTGAGTCATGAAAAATGCTTCAGGATGATGAGAGGAGGTATTATCTTAGGACATTATATATCTAAGGAAGGTGTTAAAGTAGACCCTGCAAAAATCTAGGTCATCAAATCCCTCCAACATCTAAAGACATAAACTAAGGTAAGGAGATTTTTGGGATATGTAGGATATTATCATAGACTCTTTAAGGATTTTAGCAAAATTGCCTCCCCTATGCTTAAGATCTTAAAGAATGAAAGTGAATTTAATTGGATGGAGGAATGCCAAAAAGCCTTTGAAATTATAAAAGATAAATTGACTACCTCTCCCATTTGAAGGGGACCAAATTGGGAATTATCCTTCCATATACATTGTTATGCTTCAGGTTATGCAATAGGGGCAGTACTACAACAAATCAAGAACAAAATATTGTATGCCATCTATTATGTGAGCAAAAAACTTGCATGGGAAATAACTCAACTATACAGATACTAAAAAATAATTTTTAGTTGTAGTTCATACCATTAATAAATTCAAGCACTATATAATAGGGTATAAATTATTTATCCATAATGACCTTTCTGCCATTATGTATCTAATGAACAAAACCATTGTTGGAGGAAGAGTGGTTATATGGTTGCTCTTATTACAAGAGTTTGATGTTATAATCATAGATAAAGTAGGTAAAAATAATGTTAATGCAGATCATTTGTCTCATATGCATATATTTGATGATGATGAATTGATTTCTAATAATTTTCTATATGAACACTTGTTTGCTCTTTTTGTTTTTACTCCTTGGTATGCGAATATTGTAAATTATTTAGTAACATGAAAAATACCATAAAGTTTCACACTGTATGAGCGTAGAAAGTTAATATATCAAAGTATCCCTTATATGGGTGTCAATGGAGCATTGTTTAAGTCTTATCCTGACCATGTGATTAGAAGGTGTGTGCAAGAGGATGATATTTATTACATCATTCGGGTAGCACATGAAGAACCTTGTGGAGGTCATTATGTTGCTCAAATAAAATTTAGTAAAATATTTCAAACAAGTTATTTTTGACCTACTATACATAAGTATACCCATAGGTTTATCGACTAATGTGATTCTTGTCAAAGGGCTAGTAAACCTACACCCATAATGGAGATACCTTTAGTGCTACAAATAATATTTGAACCATTCGAGAAATGGAGAATTTAATTTGTTTACCCAAAGTGTACGTAAGAGGGCTATAACGTAAAATAAAATCAATTTATTTATCAAACTTTTGAAATTACACCCCACACAACACATAATAGGGATAATGGGTATTTATAGGAAGGGAAAGAAGGAGGAAGGGAGATGAGGAAAAAATGGAGTGATAAGGAAAATAGAGGCATGGAGGGATAAGGGGATAGAATGACGACGAGAAAAAGGAGGCGGAATAATAGGGAAGAAAGGGGAATGCGAGAGGAGAGGAGATAATATAGGGAAAGGGGAATTTTAAAAATAAAAATCATGCCGAAATTTATATTGCCGATAAACCATTATTGGTTTCACATTGAGGCTAGAAAAACCAGATATTTCTAGGCCTTAACCCTCTTCATATTTGCAAAAAATAGATCCTCCAAAGTAAAGGCAATAAATATTTACTCATGTGCACAGATTATGTTACTAAGTGGTCTAAAGTAAAAGCCTTATAGTATAACATCCTACTGGGGAGGCCTTGGATTCACGAAATGTGTTGTATTCCCTTGATATTGCATCAGTGTGTCAAGTATATACATGAGGGACAATTTCATGTGGTTTCATAAGATGAAGAACCATTCAAGTTCATGAACTTAGCAAATTTGCCAGGGGGTTTTGTGATCCCATCAACGCACTTGGACATACGACCCACATCGCCGGTGAGGGTTCCAAGAGGTAAATAGGTGGTGCATGTTCAACCATCGATATCTGTATCAAACAGATCTAAATATACCACTACAAATTCTATGAGATCGAGTGCATCAGCAATGCATCGAAACAATAAGAAATTAAAGGTAAAATTGGGTAGGAAAGAAGCAAAGAACACACTCCAACCAATCGTCACTGAGGCTGCCACTCTCATGGAGGTGGAGGAAGCCCAAGATCAAGTCGAGGAGGCACCTCAACCTACTTTTCCTACATCGTCAGTAGGGTCATCTGCACCACAGGTGACTGTTCACCTAGTTAGCATAGGTCTGGATGAATATCTTTTGCAAAATGTGACCTTCGGTCCTATTTTAGAGACTACACGAGACATGGGTCGACCGATAGCCCATCGATACCCAGTTGGATCTGTAGTATCGTTGGGTGAGCCACCCAACCAAACAAACTTCATTTATGTCAGGTTGGATCAAGTTCCAATGCGGGCACCCATGGAGGTGGATGATGACAAACAGTTCATGGTGAACGTTCAGTACTTGTCCAACTCCCTGAGCATGCCATGCACATTTTTGAGCTCTATCATTGACATGGATACGACATTGGTATTTTTGAACAAGGATGAAGAACCCCTCTTGAACCATGTTATTAGTTGGCAACTAATAGGTTCGGATTAGGATTGCAGATTTAGGGACATGATGATTTACTCACTATATCATTGGATCATTTGTACTTGGGTCTAGGGGATGACGTGGATTTTAATCTGTATCATCCTAACATGTCTATAATTTGGGGAAATAACCCAATGGTGTTAGTCATCACCATTGATATACCAAAGATTGAACATGAAGAGTTCTCAGAGAAGAACCCTAGAGGCAACCTGGGTCATAAAAATCATATCACAACCAACGATACCGGTATGCAGGGTCACAACCCCATCATTCTAGGAAATATCGATTTGGGATATCTTTGTAGTGAAGATGTAGAGGAATCCACCTCTAAAATGAGTAGACCAAGTTATGATGTAGATGGCGAGTCCTCAATTGATGATCAATCCGAAGAGGAAATTGACCGAGCCTTCATGTTTTCGGTATTTCTATACCATTTGTTGCCTAGAGAGCAATTAGATGAGATACAAGAGCATTTCATGGTCGATTATTATTATGAATATGAAACAAAGGGGGCTTACTTAAGGCCTCATCCAGTTAATCTCCCAATATTCATGGATATGATAGAGTGGCCTACTCATAGTAGCAATCATAACGATGAGGTTGAGATGACCGATCCGAGGCTAGTATATCCGCTACATATATTGCCTACAGAGTCGGAGTATGTTATAGAAGAGGTGACTCTTAACGTAGATCATTTTGAAGAGGAAGCAGAGCTAGTTTTTGCATTGGTGTCGTATATACGATCATTTTATCTGATTTATCTAGATAGTGATGATAGTGATCGTAGAATCAGATACATGGGGCCACATCTGGAAGATCACCCCTTGCATATGGGAGGAAGTGAAATATTATATATTTACAGTGATGATAAGGATTCATTGGAGATGGCCTATTTGGGGACTCATCACCTACATAATCAGAATCCACATCAGGTTTCGCCACCTGTTACAGCTACAGGTTTACATCGAGAGATTAATCTCCAACACTGTCTCAGGGAAAGAATAAATATGGAATAGGAATATCAAAGGCTCTTTCCCCATATGCCTACTTATGTCAAGCTACTTGAGCCGAGATATACCATTTTGCAGTTAGTGCATAGAGAGGATCCAGTTGTCTGAGAATCCCACAGGGAGGACCCTTTCGTCCCTGTACCATCTGAGCCAGATCTTGGGCACAAAATCTACATAGATGATTTTAGTCTATGTGGTCTTGGAGATCAATTCCATTCCATCAGCATGGTCTCCATTGATTTGACCACTCCACTCCGTAATCCAACAGATCTGTCTAAGCCATTGCATCTAAACATGGATGCTATCAATTAGGATCATGTTGATTCGGTAGTAGAGCCTAAATATTTCTTCCCAAATGAAGAGATGTTGCAACCATTTTATTTTGGACCAGACTACGCTTATGATGTCTATCACGCTAAAAATACTTCCAACGAAGAACATATAAATCCAGTTGATGACATCCATTTGATCCCTACACCTCATCAACTTGAGGAGGGATCCCATATGTTAGTAGAGGAAATCTTCAAAGTGGATATCGGTAATGACCCCACCAATCCAAATGAGGTTAAATTTGGAATGAGTCTCACTCCAGATGAGCACGCTGGCATCATCCCTCTGTTGAAAGAGAGACCCGACATTTTTGCTTGGACATACAAAGATATGCCCAATCTTGACCTGAATTTGGTTACTCATAACCTTTCTCTAGACCCATCCAAGAAGCTCATCAAGTAGAAGCTCAGAAAGATGCATTCAAAAATAGCCTTAATGGTGAAAAATGAATTGCAAAAATTGTTGGATGTAGAATTTGTCATTTCCATCGACTATCCAGAATGGGTATCCAATATGGTGCCTATAGGAAAACCAGATGGAAGGATCCGTAATTGTACAAATTTTAGAGATCTCAACAAGGCAACACCTAAAGATTCATTTTTGTTGCCCAATATAGATTCTCTAGTAGACTCTCTTACCGGTCACAAAATGCTCTCCTTAATGGACAGTTTTTCTGGTTACAATCAAATTCAGATTAAGCCTGAAGACCAGCATAAAACCATGTTTATAATGCCATGGGGAACATTTTGCTACAAAGTTATACCATTTGGTCTAAAAAATTCTGGTGCTACATACCAACGGGCCATGACATACATTTTTCATGACTATATGCACAAAATTCTGGAAGATTATATTGATGATTTGATAGCCAAGTCATTGCTACGAGAAGAGCATGTGGAGGTCTTGAGAAAAGTCTTCGATCGCCTGATAGAGCACAATGTCAGGCTGAATCCTAAGAAGTGCATATTTGGTGTAACTTATGGAAAATTGTTAGGGTTCATTATCTCCAAGAGAGGCATCGAAGTAGACCCAACGAAGGTCAAGGCCATTTTGGAAATGCGTCCTCCCATGATTATTAAGGAATTAAGGAGCCTTCAAGGTAAGGTAGCTTTGATAAAGTGATTTATTGGCCAACTATTAGATAAATGTTGACCCATGAATTGACTACTACATAAGGGTATCCCATTCAACTAGGACAAGGACTGGAAAGTAGCCTTTGTTGAGATAAAGCAATACCTAGCAACGTCGCTAGTGTTAGCTCCACCAAGGCTAGAAGAGCCTTTTATGCTATATATATCGACAACAGACTTTACGTTAGGGACCATGTTGGCACAAAAGAACGTACAAGACAAAGAGCAAGCCATAAATTACATTAGTCAAACCTTGGTGAGTTACGAGCTAGGATATGCATATGTGGAAAAGCTATGTTTAGCAGTAGTGTTCACTACTAAGAAATTGTGGCACTACATGTTAAGTCACATGACATATGTGATATCAAAACAAAATCCTTTGCAGTATATGATGAGTAAGACATATCATAATACACGTATTGCAAAGTGGATCATGCTATTGACATAATTCAATCTAGAATTCATAAGCCAAAAGTCCATTAAGGGACAGGTCATAGCAGATCAGTTAGCTGAGGTGCCACTGTCCAAAAATAGGCCTTTGACAATCAAGCTTTCGGATGATGCATTTTTTATAGTATCCAAAGCTCCCAAACCCGAAGAACTAGAGAACAATGCTGATGTGACTCTGTTATTTGATGGTTCAAAGTGCGAGCAAGGAGCTAGCACAGGGATAGTGTTTTCACACTGCAAGGAGCTCCAATGCCCTTGTCGTTCAAACTAGACTTCCTATGCACCAACAATAATGCTGAATATGAAGCCCTACTTTTGGGTCTTCATACAACCGTCACCATGAATATCAAGAGATTAAACATCTTTGGTGATTCTATGCTCATAATTAACCAAGTGAAGGGATTATTTCAGTGTCGATGTCCAATACTGAAAGCCTATAAATATCTTATTGCCACATATCTAGCTAAACTAGAATGGTATGACCTCGAGACAATCTCTCATTCATCAAATAGATTCACAGACACCATGGCTTCTTTGGGATCCTTAATCCCTCAAAATATGTCTACTGAATTCATTACCATCCATGTCAAGATGCTCTCGCATCCTACAGTAGAGTGTGTAGCCTTTGATAACAAAGAATCAGTCAACATGATTAGTGTGGAACCAAAAGCTGATTGGTTCTGTAGAGCTGAATACTTTCTTAAGAAAGCACCCTAGGGGTCTTTAACCTCCTAGAGTCCTACGGGAGTGGCACCACCATTCACCACAAGGTTGTCTCCTAGTATACATTTGCAAAAGTAAATATGCATGGGGTACATGTTGTCTTAGCGATCGAATCTGAGGCTCATCAGAATTGGATGTCACAGATTCAAGACTTCCTAAAACTTGGTTTTATCCTGGAGGGACTGTCACGTGCCGCAATATGCACATTTAAATAGAAAGTGACTAAATTTATCTTGATAGGAGACATTTTGTACCGTAAAAGTTACAATGGAGTTCTCCTTCGTTGTCTTGAGCCCCAAGAGTCATCTTGGGAAAATTTAGAAGCTCATGATGGTACGTGTGGTGGCCATTTCAGTGGCATGGCCATCGTCAAGCGCATCCTTATAATGGGTTATTATTGGCCCACTATGGATAAGGATTGCAATGTGTATGTCAAGAAATGGATCAAATGTTAGCATCATGCTAATCTTACCTACCATCACAGGCCTTACAGCCCATCCAAGCGGCTTGGCCATTTGCTCAGTGGGGGTTTGATCTAATTGGCAAGATCTCTCCTATGTCATTAGGTCAACATACATTCATCATTATGGCTACTAAGTATTTTACAAAGTGGGTGGAAGCCATTCCCTTAACAACGACCATGGGAGCTCACATAGCAGAGTTCATAATGGAGCATATCATAAGTCATTTTGGGGTGCCATCCAAAATAGTTTCGGATAATAGAAATTATTTTAAGAACATAATTGTGTGAGCTTTAACCTCTAAGTACTGCATCAAACATAGTTTTGCATCTCCATATAATCCACAGGAAAATGGGCAAGCTAAGGCCTCAAACAATACTGTGGTAGCCATCTTGAAAAAGATAGTGCAAGAACACCATAAGGATTGGCATACACAACTGGCCCTTGCATTATGGGCTTATAAAACTAGCATTCGGACTCCCACTGGGGCAACTCCATTTTCACTAGTATATGGCACTGAGGCCATTATGCCCTTAGAGTTGGAAATTCCAATTCTGCGTGTTGCATTGAAAGAGTTCATCGATGAAGACACTGTGTAGCAAGCTAGAATATACCAATTGATGCTACTGGATGAACGTCACATGAAAGCCCTGAAGCATCTCCATGTCTATCAGGAGCATTTGAAATGAGCTTAGAATATCAAAGTCCACTAGAGAGACTTTGAATTTGGGGATCTTGTGTTGAAAGAAAACCAACAGAACTCAAATTTTTCGCCCGATATGCGAGACAAATTTATGGCTAATTGGCTAGGACCCTATATCATATCTAAAAATATTGGTCTGGGAACCTATCGCTTGACGTCGCTAGGAGGTTTTGAGGAGCTTGAACCTCTCAACATCATCCATATTAAGGCGTTCTATGCTTAGAGTCTGTTAGAAAAAGATCCAAAGGCATCTGTAAGCCCTTTGGTCAGTAAAAAAGGCATCAAGGATTTCTAAAAATTTCTTGGTCAACCCAAAGGCTCCGAGGGTTGCTTAAAACTACTCAGTCATCCCAAAAGGCTCCAAGCTCTCATTTGAGTGATTTTGTCATGTCAGAAAAATCACCAAAGGCATCTGTAAACCCTTTGGTCAGTCAAAAAGGCACCAAGGATTTCTAAAAATTTCTTGGTCAACCCAAAGGCTCCAAGGGTTGCTTAAAAATACTCGGTCATCCCAAAAGGATCCAAGCTCTCATTCGAGTGATTTGGTCATGTCAAAAAAAGCTCCAAAGGCATCTGTAAGCCCTTTGGTCAGTCAAAAGGCACCAAGGATTTCTAAAAATTGCTTGGTCAACCCAAAGGTTTTGAGGGTTGCTTAAAGCAACTCGGTCATCCCAAAAAGACACCAAGGATTTCTAAAAATTGCTTGGTCAACCAAAAGGCTCTGAGGGTTGCTTAAAGCCACTTGGTCATCCAAAAAAGGCACCAAGGATTTCTAAAAATTGCTTGGTCAACCCAAAGGCTCCAAGGGTTTATTAAAGCCACTCGATCATCCCAAAAAGGCACCAAGTATTTATAAAATCACTTAGTCAACCCAAAGGCTCCAAGAGTTCCTGTAGCTTATCAATCATCCTAAAAGGCTCCATGCCCTCTTGCTGAGAGTTTGGTCAACTAAAAGATTCCAAAGGCATCTGTAAGACCTTTGGTCTATCCAAAAATCTCCAAGGATTTCTAAAAATCACTTGGTCAACCCTAAAAAGCTTCAAAGGCATATATACTCATCGTTTGGTCAAATATGAAAGCTCAAAAATGTATAAAAATTTGAAAATATATAAAATTCCAAAAAAAATGGTAAAGCATAAAATCCAAAAATATTTGCTTTTGCAGTTTGCATTTTCATATATGCATTCACATCATCATATTGCATTTAGGCAGTTGCCATCCATTGCATTCCACAGTAGAGTGTAATGTGTTTATCAAAATCTTACAAATGATCGCACGTTTGTGTTTCAATCATGCACCCTTGCATTTATCATAATTCATTGCATTCATACATGATACCTGTTGCGGAGAAATATGTATGTATATTAATTTTTCCAGTCACTTAGCCATACCTAGTGGGTTCTTCAGATATTGTAGAAAGCTTACTTTGTTGTTATAGACAAGTTCATTAGTTGGGATAGTGCTTCAACATATCAGAATCCCATCACTAAGAAAAAAAATATAAAATCCTACTAAGACAAGAGATGATGAAAGTTGTGAAAGCAGTCTTAGGTATCTAGAGAGATGGGTTTCACGACCTACTTATCTTGTAAATAGTTGGTTTAGAAAGGTGAACTTTGGAAAAAGGACAATAATTTCCCCTATAAATCCCAAAGTTACAAAGTTTAAATCCCAAGTTACAAAGTGCAAATTTCAAAATACAAGTTCAAATCAAATGTACATAGTGAATCAAAAGCACTATAACAATCCCTTGCTCAAAGAAAATCGTAACACATGGACTAAAAATGATTTTTATCACTACATATGAGCAAGTAAGAAGGGTGAGAACTTGAATCCTTGGATTATCCATCTTTTGAAAGCCATAGAGTGATCCCCGATCGCAGCAATGGGTTGGAAGAGTCTCACCTACAATCGGAGGGGTAGTTCTATTGGGTGATCCCCAAACGTAGCAATGGGTTGAAAGAGTCCTGCTTGCATTTGGAGGGGTAGCCCTGATAAATTTGCAAGATGAGCTAGCTCTAGGTACCTAGGATTATCTAGTTGTATAAGTCTAATCAAAGCTAAAACAAGGATGGTATGATCGTATGAGAAACCCTATCTCACATATGGGTTGAAAGAGTCCCGACTGACATACGAGGTATGCTTATGATCTATTTGAAAATACTCATATGCGCACACAGGGATAATGAATAGTTGGGTCTATCATGACAAAAGCCTTGTCCAATAAAAGCCTTGTATAGTTAGTATGTGATTTTTGGAGAAGTCTACTAGGGTGTTTGAGTTTCAAGGAAAACCCCAAAAAGTTCTCTAATAGCAAAAAGATACCAAATATCATTAAACATAAAAAATACAAGTCATTCATTCATCAGAATGCATTTTACAAAGCACAATAAAACATATAGGATAGATACCGCATGAATATCAGAAATGATGTTTAGACAGCCATTGACGATATAGTGCAGCAAAGAAAAATATACAGAATTCCATATTCATTCATTAGCATTATACTAATCCATTTCACTGCATTTCATATATGGGTGATTAATTGATTAAATTATTGTAATGAGAATTATCAATTATTTTTCATGATTGTCATACATTCTGTGGTGTTGCATTTTAAAATTGATATACACAGTTTACATTCATTCTTTATGTTTTAAGTGATTAAAGCATACAGGTTCATTCCCATTAGATTACGATTATGTACATAATGCATTACCATACATTGCATATCATGCCATAACTTCATAAAAATAAATGCATGCCCACAAAGCAAAAATAAATATGCATTCAAAATAAATATTGCATCCATTTGCATCCATTATATATGGCACATCTAATCATATAGATCACTGCATAACATCATAATCATAAAAAAATAGCTATCTAGTGCATGTCATCCATACATTGCATCATATAAACATTGCATCACATAAGCATTGCATCCATGTGCATCAAATAAACATAAAATCAAAATTAAACATTAGATAAACATAATGAGCCAAAAAGACCAAGTCATATATATGCAAAAAGAGTACATATGAGGAGTATCAAAATACCCGTAGGCTACAAAGCGTGTAAGTCCTCGACCTTACATTCAAAATGAATACAACATAGCAAAATTATAGTCTACATCTAGCAAAGCCCAGGTCTAGTCTGCTCCCCCTGTACCAGAGCTCTCATCACCTCCCTCAACATTGTGCTCTAGAGCCTGTTCTCCTGTCTGCACTAGCACCTGTGGTGGGTCCTGCTATGGGTCCTGCCTGCCTCTAAATCCTAAGGTGCCCAACACATGAAAAAATGGTAACTACAACAGGCTAGTCCTCTAACTAGCGACCCCTAAAGTCTGGCCTACATCTCTAGGCATGGCATGCGATGTCGCCCCATGTGTGCTAGAGGACCTGTGCATATTCTCAGTCCTATGAGTCCTATGACCTGAGCTCACCATAGATTGCCTTGAGGTCCTAGACCTAGTATGCTAAGACTCTAAGGAGAAAGGATCCTCAAGAACTTATAGCCTGTGCATCTTAATATAACCGACTAGCTGATCAACACGAGAAAGCTAGGCTGCATGCATCTCATTGGTCCTCATGACCATACTACATAGTCGCTCTACCTCGGTCATCATATCCTATGTAGCTACTAGTGCTATTTTTGGTGCTGCCAGAGGCCCCATAGTAGCCTGAGGAGGTGGCATAGCCCCCCTCGATACCTGAAGGAGATCCCTCTTCACCTCTACTGTAGTTCGTTGTGCCTATGCTAACTCTAGAGCAGTCTATAATCTTTGAGCCTATGCCTCTGCATCTTTGGCCCACGTAGTCAGATCTTGTATCTGATCTTACGCATTAGTAAGGCACCTATTCCTATTAGCTACTCTCACCTCTAGAGTGGAAATAGTAGTATATCGCTCTAGTTGTTATATGTGGAATCATCCTCGCTGACTATAAAAATCAGCCATTTGAGCTAAGAGCTGACCCTCTACATTGTCGAGAAGGACCTCACCCTCCTCTAGAGCCTCCTCATTGGGGTTAACCTCGGTAGCCTCATCGATGATGACCGTTGTGCCCTAGCCACCCTCTGTTCACTGGCGCACCATGTGCCCATTAGGATCCACCTCTACCTTTACCCAATTTGGCTCTCGGTCCAGAGGCCCTGTGCTGTACCATCTAAACATGGACCACCACCTGTCATACTCTGGAGTGGTCCCAATAGTCTTGACTCCAGTCTCTTGGTAGTCATCAATAGCATCTCCTAGAGGCTCCAAAATGATCCACTGTAGATCATGCTATGCGACCAAGCATCGGTACCTAAGGGGGATATCTGGAATATCCTACATGAGCCCAAACTATCGTAGGACCCAAGAGTAGAACTAGTACTCTTGAATCTTGGCCTTACAGTCGATCAACCATCTATCATGGCATACCTATATCATCCACTGGCCCTCCTCTGGCCACATTGGATAATCCATATAGGGCCACCACTGAACATCGTTCAGGCCAAGTGCTACAAAATGAGTGATATAGTGTTGGACATCACCAACATGGATCATCCTATGGGTACCCTCCTCCTCATGAGGCCAATAGGTGGTATAACATTGATGATCATCAACAATAGCAGTAGTCCACAATGGCAGATCTACAGGATGCTTGATCCAGATGTGTTGCCACCCCTAGATCTACAACAAAAGACTATAGCTTAGGCCCTTATGGCTACACTTCATAATCTGGTACAACTCCCTGTAGAGTTGACATAGTAGGGTGCTCCCCCAAGCTAGAAGTAGAGGCACCTCTATAGAGCTCTACAACACCCTCCAAGTAGTGGACAGGAGGTTCCAGGGAATCCTCGCACTTGAGGAGTCTGGAAGCATAATCTGTATTATGAGGTGCATAAAGAGGGCTTCTTGTGCAGAGAAGACATCCTCGTGGTACCACTCACCAATGTGCACCCCTCCATGGTCAATTGCATCCTGAGCATCCTCGCTCTAGTCATCGAAGATAACATAAAAAATATCCTCCTTTACCCTGGAGGTAGAGGAGATGATGGCCTTGCCATCAATGGGGATCCTGAAGATCCTATAGACATCCTCTAAAGTAATAGTCATTTCACCTATAGGTAGGTGAAATGTGTTGGTCCATGCATTCCAACGCCGAGCCAATGCAGTCAGGTAGGATTGATCTACCCTAATAGTGGGTAGATACATGACGTATCCAAACTTGATAGCTTGGAACCAATCGCGATCGTCATTGGATAAAGCCTCATAGAGAGTCTTCATAATATCTAGCTCCTGAGCTCTAGAAGTCAATCTCTAGAATAAAAAGCATAATTTAAGACAAAATCTAGCTAACTAGAGCTAAAAAAAAGTAACAACAACAAACCACAGATGAAACCTACGGTCCCCAATTTGTAAATTGGGAATCATAGCTGAAACCTGTGATTCCTAATTTGCCAACTGGGAACCGCAACTACTAGCTATGGTTTAGGAGTGGCACCCATTTTGGGTACCCTCCTAGACCACTAAAGCATAAAATTAAATTCCTAAAGCTAGCCTAGACTAGTGGGGTTCATTACCAGCAGTTTACTAAGGTTCATTATTTGCATTACTTAATGTAGTTAATTTTATTGGTATTGAGTGTGCGGTCTCAATTTCGAGTTACCTTGCCCTCACCCTAGCCCCAACTAGTAGATGGCTGATCAGGATCCGCCATCGAGGTCAAGGAGTGTAATCATGGTAGAGTGTGGTAGCATTTTAGATTAGGAAGGGTCTTCTCACTCTCAGAGCTCTTAGATTGCTAATGTTTGCCAAGAAATAATGAAAAATTTCAAATGGGAATTCAATTTATAGGTTTTCCTAGTTTCGACGAACCGTAGCTGACACCTGCGGTTTCGAAACTAGGGTTTTTCACCCGTAGGTCTGACCCATGGTTCTCAAAATTTGGAAATGTAAACCACAAACCGTACCTGCAGTTCACAACTAGCATTAAATGCACTCAAAACCCATCGTGGGAAGGTCTAAAAGAGCAAATTAATGACTTCCACCGGATAAAAATTCAAAATCAATGATTAAAATTGCAAATTTGGTGATGTTTAAAGCACCAGGACCGATCAAATACATGCAAAATTTAAAAAAAATAATAATAATTAAAAACCAAATGTGCCTCGTATTTAGTGATTTATCTTATACACTTGGTGGTTGCAGTGAGTTGCCATCCATGCAATCTGGCAAGATGAGTAAATCACCATAAGGAAATTTGGAGTAAAATTGTCATTCCTTTTATGACATCTTTCAGCAAATCATTGACAAATATGATTCAACACAAGTCTAATTGCATTTGTATCATTTTGATTCCTTAAGATGGCTATTGTAGCCTGACTGCTCTAGGGGATAGAAATGTGCCAATACTACTAATAGTTGCAATCATAAGCTGAACTAGGCCTAGCCAAGGCATTAAAAGGCTCGAATATTAATTTGTTCAGAATCATTCATTATGGTCAAGCAATTTTGTCGCTTCATACATTGTCATTACTCTCATTGACTCGTCGCTTGAGGGGGTAGTCATAATTTCATAATCATAATCAAAGTCAGTAGAAGATCCCTGAGATCGTAGATCCCCTGATCTTGTCAAAATTGTGTTCGTTCTTGCGAATCATTGTCAACAACTATCATAATCTTACCCCTTTTCTTGGGGTAAACAACAAATATGATAATTGGTTTGTAACTCTCATCCTTCGGATTTATGGGTCAGAATATACCCATACTTGGTATTGATGCTATCCGAACTTTTGATGACAAGGGTAAACTTGTCAAAATGTAAGCCTTTCACAAGCTAGAAGCAATGATTCCAATATGCACATCCTTTTGCTGGACCTAGGGCATCTAATGTTGATCTTACTAATGATCATAATAGAACCTTAGACATTTTTTTAGGATGTATATTTTTGCTCAGCGTTGTTCAATCTCATAACACATCTCAAAAGGGGTATCTATAGACACCTAAAACACGTCATGTCGAGGGCGACTACTCATATGGATATGCTATAAGACCATATAGAGGATCTTGGATAGACTCCAAGATAGAGTAGTGGTTCTAACCACTCAATTTAGGCATTTTGGCCTAAGAAGTCTGAACCACAGCCCAGACATGTGATCTCCCATATAAACCATGGTTGACACATACGATCTGCATTCAGGACCGTAACTATGACCTACAATCTTAACTGAAGTTCAGTTAGACCTTCCATCCGATCCAAATCAATTGGAATGACCAAAATATCTAGAATGAGGTAGTTGAAGGACAGAAGATTCCAGATGCTTCTATCCCAACTGTCCTGACCAACCTTCTTGGTCTTGGCTTCTCCATGAATCCACCCCTAGCCCTAGGGGCATGCTATAAATACCCCCTCCAAATGGGGAGAAAGAGAGAGAAAGCATTGGAGATTTGAGCAGTGAAGCTCTGGCGAATTGTAAACTCAAACTGAGTATACTAAGAGATAGAGCTATTGCACTTAATCCCTGACCCTTTTGCCACCATTCATGATGAATGGCATTATGGATGCCCTAGGTGCTTAGGAGGATCAAGAAACGTAAATTCGAGCAAACGAAGACCCTTCACATCGAATTGACCTCCAAATCAGTCTGAGGACACCGAAGGCAACCCTTGAACATCAATTTGGACAAGGAGATTGAGCCCACTGCCCCTAATTTTGAGGGTAAACTTATCAGAGGTCAAACCACGGTTGTCAGCCGTGGTTCATAGTGCAGACTGCTCACCAAAGCTATGGTTTGCAATAGGTGACAAATCACCTTACTCTTTTATTTTTTGTCCAGCTAGTTAGGTTAGATTAGTTATTTTGTTGATTTAATAGCATTTTAGAAGACTTTTGACCGTATAACTAGGCTAGATTCACATTTCATGCTTATGTTTCAATTAGGGCTAAAATGCTTTCTTTATGCATGTTTATGTTTCATTTTCTACATTTGATCCATGCATAGTGTAGATGATATTTTACTTTATGCTATTACATGAATATTGATTCACTTTGCATAGTTTAACAACTTTCTTTATGCTTTCTTGATTATGCATGTTAATGGTGTCATTATGCATTTTACCTAAAAGGGCCTCATCACGAGAGGTTGCCTATATTTTTGAAATTCTTGTTGTTTCTTAACTGCAGGGAACAGTTCCAAAGGAGAGATAAAGCATCCAAGCCCTTCCCCATTGCAAAGAAGAGGGTCATCGACACCCTAGAGCATTTTGTGTCACCCTAAGGGGCATTTTGATCACACCTACCCTTGATAGGGATTAAACACTATTGTAATTAATATATTAAATGGATATCCCTAAGAGGGACGAATCTATAATTTGAATTCATTGAAATTAATAAAGGATTCCTTGTATTCACGTTATTTCTTGTTATTAAATTATGCATGCCTATTTGTGTATTTTTTTCGATTGTGATAGATCGGGTGTGAGCCGCTCTGGTGGTTACACTTTGTAAAAAACCTTACTACCCTTTCCAAACAGCAAAGCAAATAACACCAAAAATTTAGTTTTGCACAACCCTTATAACTCCCCTAACAACCTTACAAACCAAATAAAATGCAAAAATTAATTTTCAAATGCTTAACTAACCCTTCCCAAATTTCTAGTGCTCAATTTCAATGCATACCTCTTACTTTCCCCAAAAGGGAGTTTTGGCGTGATTCGATCCGCTGTCTCCCCAAGCCTAAGCTCCTTAGTGCTTGGGAGTCCACCATGTGGGCTAGTGATGCCCACGTGAAGGAAAAAAATACTTCCTTCACCTTATGCCTTAGTATGCCATTGAGTTCCACAAAAATCACAACGCTCACTCTTTGCTTGGATGCAACACGATTCACAAGGTTTGCATGTATTAAAAATTGAAGGCATGCTAATTTTTCTAAGGTGGGATGCTCCCACCTTTTATACACGTTTGGAAATTTTCCCCCACATCGGCGCTTGGAATTCGAATTTCAAAAATTTGAATTATAATTTGATAACCCTCATTAGGGTTAGTTAAAAAAATTAATACAAATTAATATTTATAACTAATATCAAAATTAATTAATAATTAATTTAAATAACTTTAAGTTAAGTAAATTAAATTATAAATTAATTTATAATGCAAATTATATTAATTAATTTATAATTAATTTAAAACTTCCATTTATAATATAATAAAAAATATTATAATATTATTCACTTGGGATTTTTGCACTTTAGACCTCATCTGACTTCTT
>JAQPPZ010004655.1:0-19781 GCA_028583015.1 Wollemia nobilis
TCTTTTTGCAACTTCTAAAGAATTAAAATGGTGCTTAATAGAACTGAGTAATAGCCCAAATTATAGTTCAACTAATGAACCTATTAGCACCCAAGTAGCTTATCGTAATGATCACTTTAGATGAAGGATGACAAGTGATTAGATTCATCTTATTGCTACCCTTTTACTAGATGAATATACAACTATTATTGTGTCCTAAACAACTCCTTAACTCACCAATTTGTAGATTAGTAACTCCTCTATATTGCTACATTTTAATATGTAGTAGGTGTCTTCTATTAGCCTTTAGGATAAACTTTGAAACTCATAAAGTTTTGTAGCTAGTAATGTTGTCTTAATTGCTACCCTTTCACAGTCAATTTTTGCACTAAAATTCTTTTATTGAAACTCATAAATTTGGTGGGGAGATCCCCAAAATTACAATTGAATTTAACTTCAAGGACCCTTTCAATATTTTGTTGTAGATTCAGTAAGCCCCTATCTTTGAATGAGACTTTTAGCCTTCAAAGGTAATATTCAAACCTATCTAGTTGGGTAATAATGTTTGACTCCTTTCTCTTTGTAAAACTCTAACTTCGATCTAGGTATTCTTCTCAAGAATATGGAAGTCTTGAGGTATTATGAAGTTTGGCTAATTCCTTGTAAAATATTTCTCTCTTGGGCTTGTTGTCATATGGCAACAATTATCCCAAGTTATTTACTATCAAGAACTTCTCCTTGGTAGAAAATTTCTCTAATGAGTTCTTCTAAGAACTTCTTTAATGATCTTCTAATCTCCTTTAATTAGGCTCACCAAGCATCCTTATTTCTCTTTGAGACCTCACCATGGTCTTCAATATCGTAGCTATTATAGTCTTCCAAATGATGCCTTTCCTTCAACCTTCTACTAAGGAAGTTTTGGTAATGAGGTCTTCTTGGATCTCTAAAATTTTCTTCTTCTAGATTTTGGAACAGGACCTTGCTAGTCCTTCTTCTCTTTTGCAAACTATAGTCTTTAATGGAGATCACCAAACTCCAATATTCCAGAACCGAGAGTTGTAACTAGACCTTTTAAGGGTCTCTTCAACTTCTTCAGGGTGAAGTATTTAATTTGCACTAGAGATCACCAATCTCCTATCTTCATTGGGACTCTTAATTGGAGTCTTATTCTCTCCCTTGAGTTTGTAACAAGGCTCATATGGCCTTTTCTACTTTTAAACTCTATAGGTTTTGATCTTGAATGAAGATCACCAATATCCTATCTCCTCCTTGACTCCTCTATGGAGTCTCTTCTTCCTTGATTCTGCAATGAGGCTACTATAGACTTTTATTCACTTATGCAATCTACAGGTTTGCAGCTCTTGTAATGGGATATTTTTCCAGGTCTTTGAAATATTTAATCTTCTACTTGTTGTTGCATGTGCTGGAATGATTCTAAGAAGATATTCTTCCTAGCTCTCTTGTAGGAAGCTTCCCAACCATTTTTTTGAATCTCCTTTTCTTGCAACAAGATGTTAGAAATTGGAATGGAAGAATTTATAATTCTAGAGATAATAACCTTCATTGGTTGATTTTCAATCTAGTGGAATGAATGGTGAGTTCTAGTCTTCACGAGTTTTTATACAACTCTGTGGAGAGACTCTAGCCAAATGTAATCTTAGAAAATTTTTAAATGATATTTTTGGATTTCTCTCAGTCTCACTTGTGGCTCTCCCTATTTCCTATGTGATCTACCATGTGCTCTAATACCACTATTAGCTTTTTATGGGAGATAGTACAACCATAAGATGAAGGATAACTAATCTAAGATTACTATAAATCTAATGGCACAATAATATGTAGGAAAATAAAGAAATGAACATTTGTAAATAACTCATAAATATGCCATTAATGAGAATGATAAAAATAGTACAATTCTATATAATGGAGGACATGAACACTCATGCAAGTATATGAAAGAACTACATTGTACCATACTACATCTACTATATACAGTATACAAACGGTATCACTCTCCCTATCTCTTCTTCCACTTACTACACCTATGAGGCCTTTATATAGAAAGATAGATTGATTGGCATTTACTCTACATAGGACTCATGTACATGTGGAATACATGCACATTTACAAATTGAACATTGACACTTGTGCATTTATTATAATAATTGAAGTAACTAACTAAATTTAATCTAAACTAAAATCCTACTCTAGATATGTACCAAAGGTGGTACATTTGTATGAACCAAATGATGTAATATACTCTAACACCAACATCATTGGTCTCAAATGGAGGTTGGTGATGAAGGCCAACCTTGCCAATGTTTATGTGATACGTGCATGTATGGATTCCTTTTGTTGCAAAAATAAAACAAAGAGAACACAATGCTTCTAACAAATGTAAGCTACACAACAATAATGTATTTATTTTCACTACATGATGATCTATTTCTCTTATCAGGAAGTAATGCAAGGAAAATAGTGAAAACAACAAGACTATATTGATGTGATATAACCACAGATACAAGACCATATCTGTGTGATACAACCATAGTCTGATAGCTTTAAAACCAAAATAGAGATGCATGCATGTAAATTTATGCTATGTATTTGTGTTTTTTAATTTTCCTATCTAAAACATGAAATCAAGCTATTCTAAGGTGCAATAACCTAACCTGGAATCCTTTCGTTTGTTGTAGATCATGTAGACATATTCTATTTTGCTTCTGGTGCAAGGCCATCTCACTATGAAACAGTTTCATAATAGGGGCCATCTTTCCCTGAGATGATGGTGATTGTATACCTGCAAAAACCAAAAAACAAGTAGAAATTTAGTTTTTTTGTTGGTGTAATAAACTAAAAAATGATGAAAAAAGGGGACCCAAATGGGGTCCCACCATGATCACCATTTGAAAGTGTGAAAAATCATGCAGCATACAAATGATAAGCAATTGAACGGGAAACCAGATGAAAAAACATAATACAATAAAAGAAACCAAATGACAATGAATTTGACTATATTAAATTGATATTGATTTCTTTTACAAATGTGTTACACAAAATTCCCTTCAAGGATTTAACTGATAATACAATGTTACAATGAGGGATATGATGCCCCTGTTCATAGAAAATATCTTTCTCTTGGTGTAATCTAAAATATTTTCAAGCCCACATCAATGATTTTAGGAGCTGGTTTTCAATGACCACTGCTAGAGATGGAAAATTTGTGTCTTTTGCAATACTTGAACATGTGACCTGCATGCAATGAAACAACATAAGGATCAATAGCATCTGTAGGGCCTACCAAGGTTGGAAATTTTTTTATTAAGAAATAAAAAAAAAAGTGAATGCATGTGTAAGAATAACAAAATATCTAAGAAAATACAGTGAAATAGAGTGCTCAAAATGAAGGATCTACAATTAAAAATAACATGCAAATATAGATCTAAAGGGAAATGCTAGAAAAACTATAAAACTGACCACCTGATCAAGGTCATATTGGGTCGAGATGGTATTTCTTATGGACCATCTTGGGATGAGATGATCATTGTCATGGACCTACAACTTTATAGAACCAGGCCGGGGCGATGTTGGGGTGATCTAAATAAGTTTTGCCAATGAATTGGTAGATGATCTATCAGTGAGTGTGTGGACTTGGTCAGTATTAAATAGTAAATTTGATCACACAAATACGAAGAGGATGACTTTGAAGTTTGCATCATGATGAACTGGTATTGATGGTAGTGAAGAAGCTTGGCAGGCGAATTCGGTAGCACTTATTTTCTCTCATTTGAAAATTATAGATCTTCAAAAAGGAGATGAAGGGCTCCTTTTATAGCCTCTTTGGCATGAAACCAAAGAGGCAAGTAGAAATCATGGGGAGCCCTGATTTCCAAATGCCATCAACCTGTAGCAACTGTAGGTAATTCTACTACCTACAGGTTGCCTACACCCGTGAAAATCAACTAGTGTGCTGATAGATAGTTAGGAACACATTTATTTTTTTCTTTTCACGTGCACAAGGCCATATCACTATGATATGACCTTGAATTTGAGACCATATTGGGTTGATATTGCCTTTATTTCTATGGGAAAAGTACCCTTTTAATTTAGGAAGACACCAAATTAGCCTTGAGGTTGACCAAGAAAGGTGACATGAGGTAGAAAGGAGGCTTTTTAAGTGTCTCCATATGATTGCACATTTAAGGTGTCTACACATAGCCCTACAAAAATTATCTTTCTCATGGTAACATCAAGTCTCATATACCCTCTTGTTTTACCTTTATGAGCCTCCTTCATAGCCACATTCACTTCCTTAGCCCTCACACATACTTATGATATTCTATCAAGTATAATTTTATACAATAATCCAATAATAAATTTGAATGGTTTTGATTTAATGACAAGTATTCTCTTTGTGGTTGTTGATAATTATTTTGGAAATTTCCACATCAATAATTGTATTCTAATGCACTTGTACCATGATGAAAGTGTAGTGATTGAAGAAAAGTTAGGATCAAGAAAATCATTCAATAATCCTGCTTTTGTAGATTCTAGGTGAATCCTCAACAACTTATGTACCATGACATGTTTTCTCCTTGATGTCAACACCACACAAAACATAAACTCCTATAGCATAATGAGCCACTTTCTAACTCATCTATGTATTATCAATTTGTTTATTAGGTACAACAACACTTGATGATCAACATAGAATGCAAAGAATAATAGAAGTAGATAATATTTGATCTTATGCACCATATAAACTATACCCAAATTTTCTCATTATTGTGCTGTAATTTTTATTCCCCATGACAACAACAAGCTAGCAAAATATATGGATATATTTAACCTAAACTATCTTTCCTGCACCAACCCATATCCAATTATAAAGTTTGAAATATCAACATGGATATGAAACTTCCAATTTGAAATCACTTAAATGGGTGCACAATTTGACTTTAAATTTATCTCTTTGAGGATTTTTTAGTGCTTATTCATCCACCTAAAAGAAAATTCTTTGTACGTAAACATATCTAATGAGTGTGAAATTTGTGTAAAATTATTTATGAAGCATTGATATCATTTGACATACCCTAAAAATTACTTCAACAAGATGTATGGTTCCTTCATTCCAATCACAATACAAATTTTAACTATATACATATTCAATCCCTTCTTTTTCACAACATGCCCCAACAATTTACCATATAGTACCAACAAATTGCATTTTTTATGTTCAATGGAAGTCAAGCATTCATACACAATTTCATGCATTGCTCTAATGCCTTCAAGTTCTCATATTTCTTCTCACACAGTGGCCAACTATCCAAAGATATTTTAAAATTTTCTATTGATATTTGTTATGCATAGAATTATTGTTTGAAATATGGTAGTCTATTGCATAAACCGAAAGGTATCCAATTGTATGTATATATTTTATTTTCTATTAAAAATATTTTATTCAACCTATCCTCCTTAATGATACTTATCTAATTATAGTTGAATAAGACATTAAAAAGGAATAGATATTGTGCCTACTCCTTCCTCAAAAATTATATCTATAAAGGGGATTAGGAATGGGTTTTTGATTTTCACTGCATTCAAACTTTTGATATCCACATGAACATAATTTTAGTTTCTCTCCTTTTTCAAACTAATGACAATGGGGATACCCATTCAATCATAATCACTTTGAATATTATCGTTTCATATAGCATCTTATTGATTTTGACATTGACTAATGTTGCAAACGTGGAATTCATTCTATATGTTCTTCTATTTATATGTTGCATGCCTAGAAGAAAAGGAATATAATATATGCACAACTCTAGTGGAATGCCCTATAGATCTCTATACACTAATGCAAAGACCTCCTTGTATTGCATGAATATTTTAAAAATTGATTCTTTTATATTGGATCCCAATCATCCCCATGGTAAATTAGTTTCTCTTCATCCTTATTATAAAGGTTTATCTACACCATATTTAGGACTTCATACTTAATAGTGTGAGGATCTTCTGTTGCCTTAACCCAATCAAAGAAATGTATCAAATTTTCAACAATCTCTACATTGTCAACACTATACTCTATAAAATTCAAGGGGAATAACATTTTTTCTTCCTCTTCTTTGATTTTTATGTGTTTGGTAGGCTTATATGTGTGATTCCATTCACCAAATTTGTAAGTACTATGCACTTCTTCATATTGTTATTCCGCCTCTATGTTGATGCATAGCCATGTGGGTTGGAAGAATTCATAGTCTTTTATCTACCAATGAAGTAACTCATTGTTCAAATACTCTTTATCCTCTATGTACTTATCCAATTATAGCACTCCTTAATTTGAAATTATCCCACCTATCTTATCTCCTTCATTTGATGAGTACTTGCCAAATTCATTTGAGGATGTCAACTCCTCATTAATGGGATAATTTATCAAATTGATCACATACTTGTTATGGCCTTTCTTGAATATAAAATGGTCCTTCTCCCAATTTTGATCTACTTTTATTATCCATAACCACCCATGTCCCAACAATGCATCATAGGTTATTTTTTACATAATGATTACAAAAATATCTAGTATGAATACATTTTTATGATTTTCACTTTCTATGTAGTTAGTATGCCTTTCATCTCAATGTCATATTGGTCTACTCCATATAATCAAAAGTTGTGCAATCACAAAAATGATTCTGCCAAGTCCTTCCACATATTTTGAGCAATACATTTATATTAGAACCTCCATCAATAATTAATTACATTATTTTATGCCCAAGCAACTCAATGTGGATCAGTGTAGGCTTATTCTCAGCATCTATCATCAAAACCATTAGTTTTATTAATTTGTCTTACTACAATAGGATGATACAAAATCTCCTTCTTATGCATCAACTCTCTAGCCATCATATAGAGATTTAGAACTGCACAAAGTAAGTTTGAACTTTTGATTAAAACACTTAAATTGAGCACCTACAATACCAATTATTTTTCTAACAAACTCCTCCAACATTATGATGGGTTCCTATAGATTAAAAATACATGCCAAAAAAATAAAAATAAAATCACAATAACAGAGTACAGAATAGTTGCACAAAACAAACGATTATTATTAATCGATGGAGTTTAAAAACTCCTTTTGAGTACAACAGGGCTCGTAACCCTTTATTTGTGATACAAGATTACAATTCGTGCTAGGGTTCTCCGAAACCCTAGCTGGCACAAATGGTGGCGTCTTCGAAGAATGTATCCTTAATCCCAACAGAGTGAGTGGGCTTTGTTGTATCCTTTGGCTCGGACCACTCCAGCTTAATCAGCTGCTATCAACAAACCAGATCTGCCATTAAAATCCTGCACACATTAACACTATCAAGGAGTTAGAAATTAATAAGAGGGCTCCACTGTGTGAGCCCTCAGAAACAATCTAAAACCCTAGAAAAATAGAATGCAGGAATTCAACAACAGATTAATAAAAGAAAAGAAGTTACTTGCTTTAAACTAATTTATACCTGTTCTCTGTTAACGCAGCTAGACCAGGCGACACCTGGAAGTAATGTGGCTGTCAAATCGGCTACGGAAGGCGCCCTGGTGCACTCGCTGAACGCCCGCGTGCTTCTGGATTAAGGTTTCAGACGTCGGTCTGAGTCTGTGGCTATGGGTAAACGCCCGTGGGCACTTGGTAAACGCCCGTGGGCACTTGGTAAACGCCCGCGGGCACTTGCGACAAGAATGGGGGATTCTGCAGAATGTTGCAGAAGAGATGGCGGCGAAAGCGACGGAAGCGACGATGGATGCGGCGATGGATGCGACGAAAAGGTAGCAGAAGAGAGATAGAGGGGATCAGAAAAGGAGATAGAAGAAGTTAAGAAGATAGAAAAGATCCAGGATAGAAGTAGCAAAAGAGATAGGGTTTGAGCCATCAAGGTGACTCAATTTATAATCTACTCTTAGGGCACACTTTAGGGTTTTAACGACACTTTGAACGTGTGGCTAAGATTAAAGTGGATCCAAGGGTAGAGAATAAATCTAGGTTGTGAAACGGATTAAGATGGATGGACGGATGAGATTAAATGAAGGATGGACGGCTCAGATTAAATCACTTAAACTATTATTTAAATATATATATTAAAATATTAAAATATTAAAAATATATATATAAATATTAATTTAAATAAATTTGGGGATGAAAAATGGCGGGAAAGGTGAAATTGGGCCAAATAATGGCGGGAAAGTGTGGATTTGGGCCAAATAATGGCGGGAAGGTGGATGACTGACACGTGGCTGACGAGGAAGGTATAGATGACTTGCAAGTGGCTGGATTTTGGTGTCTACAGATGCCCCTTTTGAGCTGCTTTGTGTGAAGACACAATGCAAGCACAAAAACTTAAGACACCCGAAAAGCTGGATCAGACGCAACTCTCTCTCAAGACTAAAGCACAACTTTGAAGACCAAAGAATAAAAGAATATTTAAAATTTTATCAGCTTACCCCCTCAATTGGCGAGCGAGAATGGTTCTCACAAGCCAATTGGAAGAAATTCGGAAGAAAATGAACCGTTTTTGCCCCAACGGTGAAAAAAGGGGTTGGTGTATGAACCATCTGTTTATGTCCCAACAGAAAAGGGGTTGGTGTACAAACCAGAAAAGAATATGATTGAAGACGATATGAGTGATGTGAAAGATGGACCGTTTTACGCCCCAACGGTTATAAAGGGATTTTTGCCAAATTGTAAATTCCATGATCATGTAAGATGAATTCCACTATTAGGAAAAATTGATAACGGATGCCCCAACTCCTGTGGGTGAATCCATACTGTTGATGAAATTGCCTTGTTGGCGCCATTGATATGCAGAGATGCAATATGAAAGAGTCCAGAACTTCGAGAGATGCTCCTAGTGACTGTATGGATAATTCCTCGGGTCGAAACCAATCAACCTAGGTAGCCTCAATCTCTAGCAAGACTCAAAATAATGATGATATTAAAGATTGTCCATGTTTAAGGCCCCATGAACTAGGCCATCAATGACAACTGTTGAGCAAATTAATCTTGGTATGAGGTCACTTGAAAAGTAGAATACCCAAAATTGATTTCCAATTTTCAAACAGTGAAATAATTGATGATGATAAATGGTAAGTGTCCTTATGGTGGTTTAATCCTCTTACCGAATTGCATGGATTCAAATCGCTGCAATCGCCAAGGTGATAGAATATACCACTAGATACGAGGTTTACTTTAATTTGATTTGGCAAAAATATGCATGATGAAAGAAGAATGAATGAAATTGACGATAGATCAGAAGAATTGATGAATGTGGTTAATTTTGTGAAGGTTTTGAATATTTTTAACCCAATTTGTAAAACAATGATGAATGATGCGCTTTTTGAGCGAAATGACAAAATTTGTGTCCAAAACTGTTGTAACCTTCACAAAATGTTTTATTATGATAAGAAGAATGGATGAATGCAATTTGATGAAATTTGGAGGAGGTAAGCTTCAATTTTGCAAGTTTTGTTCCTTTATTCAATACTGACACCAAACGCCGGTCTGCATTTGGAGGTGGCAGAGACGCCTGCCGGTGTTTAGGTGCTCTGCAGACATAGGACTCGTCTGAATGCGCCATGAAACGCCCCACTACATTTCAGGGTGCCAAAACCAGCTATTTAAACAATTTCAGCGAGAATTTCGCTCATTTGTGCGTTCGAGCTTGAGAGAAGTGCGTCTGAGGGAGTGGAGTGAAGTGGAGTGAAAGGTTGTGTGGGAGAGTGAAGCACACGGGAGCTATGGCGGAGATGGGAGCGGACGCGCCTGTGCAGCCAGCTGAGGTATTTGTTCATTTAAGCAAGTACTTATTATGTGTTTTTTTTTTTTTGGAAAAATTTGTAACAAATTTTTGTTTTGTTGTTTTGCAGCTTAGGGTGTTAGAGGCACGACACCGATTCTCCCCTATCATTCCGGGGATGAGGAGGTCATTGTCCCAGAGACTGGGAGATATTGGAGGCAAGTGGGGCTAGCGAGGCGAGGGAACCGTCGGAGGGTTCCAAGCGGAGGAGGGTCCCCTGCCTTCGATCCGATGGGATCCAGAAAGGGGAAAATGGCACGCTTCGAGGAGCGAAGATGACGGAGAGGATGGCGGAGAGGGCCTAGGAGAGGCCACAGAGAGGCTAGGGAGGTACCCCAGCGGGCACAACACGAATAGCAGAGCGCGATGCTATGCTAGCTGGGACGAGAGGATAGCTCCGGAGCAACACGCGGAGCGGGATGCCCGGTTAGCTGCTCAGGAGGAGAGGATGGCCAGATGCAGGCAGACTTGGATGGAGCGACTAGGGTGCCCCAGGATGACAGGGTGACGAGACTCCAGGCAGAGCTAGCGGAGCGGGAGCGACGACACGGGATAGACATAGCTAGGCTTAGGTCTAGGACTCGTTACATTGAGGCTCTGGAGGACACATTGTTTAGGCATCACATTGTGTTGCCTGATCCTCCATCCTCCTCTGTCTCTAGGCGTAGTGAGTCTAGGCACACCACTAGGTCTAGGGCTCCTACTAGGTCTCATGGGTCCTCTTTTGATGGTTAGCTTAGTGCTTAGATGCACTCTTTATGAGCCTTGGTGCTCTATTGTATATTGTAGCCTTTTGGCATTCATTGTACAGCTTGACCTTTATACATATATATATATACATGGCTTTTATTTATTTAGTGTTTTACTCTCTTTTGTGTGAATGCCTATGTTTTTGTGATGCATGTTTTTATATGTTTTAATGTTTTTGATGCATATGTGATGGAATGGAATGCAAACTTATAGATGATTAATGCGAGACTAAGTAAATGAAATATGCACTAAGAAGCACTCATACTTTTAGATAGTTAGATTTAGCCAACCGTTATCATAATTGTTTAATCAGGGGCACCGAACTTGGTGGCTTGTGAATGGATGACGTATGGAATGACATGAATATGGAAGAAGATATGGAGGTTGATATGGAAGAAAATATGGAGGAAGACTGTTTTACAAAGACTCAAACATGCTAGTGGTATCAAACAAACTTACTAATACCGCCTAATTCAACTAGGACCAAATGTGTGTGCATGTGAGTTCATTAACCAAATCAGAAGCATGGTAGTGACTCTAGGCAATCAAAAACCTGTGTGTGCAAGTGTGTTCATTAACCTCATCTTGCATAAATTAGGTAACCCTGTTATGGAGAAGACCCCGAAGCTAGTTTGTCCGTATGAGCATTCAGAGGTCTCTTTTTGAGGAGAGACATGTCGCCACGCAATGAGTATACTCCACTAGCCAGCCAAGCGTCTATAGCCCCGGTGAAGGTTAACTCCATAGTCCATGTTGTTTTTGACCTTTGTAAGCCTTGGGGATGACTACCTATCCGTCCGATCGGACAAGTAGTACGATCCTTACAACTTATTTGGGATCGGTGGTGTGTGAAAAATGTTCATTTCCTTAGAGCTTTGGGGAATCGGATTCTCAACCGAAGTATGATGAGAATTTTACCCTATCCTTACTACTCCGTTTATATTTATATTTTGTGATTGCTTGTGATAGTGGTAAGAACCACTGTTTTATGGACTATGTTTGCATGATAGGACAAACGAGGATTACCCTTTTCACTTCAAGGCACAACCCAAGGATGGTGTTATCTCTCTTTGACACAAGATGTTTTTAAGATGTGAAAATGTGATAGGTTCAAGACCGCTTTTGAAATCATTTCCCAATACTCAAGATTTTATTTAGTGTAATTTGTGATATGGCCCTAGAGAACTTTGACATGCATTTCAAAGTTTGCTTAAAACACTAGGAATGGCTGAGTGACTCAAAACATTTTGGCAATGTAAATATGTGCAAATGGAAAATGGGTGTACGAATGACAATTCGGTTTGATGGATTTTATGAAGGTGCCCCTGATTAAGGCAACATGACTTTTGCTTGACCAAATTTTATATCCAAAAGATAGAATGGTCTCTAACATGATATGCAACTATGGCTGAAAATGAAATGTTATGGTTTTCAATGAGATGTATGCACATGAAATGCAATGTTTTTGAATGAGATGTATGCAACTAACAATGAAATGCAAATTCTTTTTATTTTATTTGTTTTTTTTTTTTTTTTTTTGTACAAGCCATGTATATATGTACATATAAAATTCAAACTATGCGTAGAATGCCCTCAAGTGTATAACATTAAGTGGTTCGGGTTCTTCCTCTCCCTCTAAATTGGCAAGTCTATAAGTTCCATTACCCACTCTTTCGGTGACCATATATGGACCTAACCAATTAGCCGCGAATTTATCTCGAAGATGCGGCAATGCATTGGTGTTTTGTTGATTCTCTTTAAGGACAAGATCCCCTACTTGAAATTCTCTTAGATGAACTTTGGCATTGTAAGCACGTTTCAATCGGTCTTGATAAACTCGCAAATGCTCTAAAGCATTGATTCGTTTTTCATCTATGAGTGTGAGTTGATCAAGACGTGCTTGTCTAGCAAGATCATCATCGATAAATTCCTGCAAAGAAATTCGCAAGGAAGGGATCTCGACGAGGCGGAGCTAAGACGGCGGAGACGCTAAGTACTGCTTGATGTCATCAAAGGCTTTTTGACACTCATCTGTCCATGAAAATTGTACCCCCTTTTGTAGTAGGTGGCAAAATGGCCTACATTTATCATAAAGTTGTGCAATAAAGCGACGGATTGAATTAATCTTTCCTTGTAAACTACGCAACTCCTTCAAATTAGTTGGGGGACACATTTCCATAATGGCTTTGACCTTGTTTGGGTCCACCTCAATACCTCGTTTAGAGATAATAAAACCTAGGAGTTTGCCCGAGGTAACACCAAAGACACATTTCTTAGGCTTATCTGGATCATATGGATTATGGAGCGGGGTGAATAAGTCTTCGAAATTCATTGTCGACTTATGGAAGAAAGGATGGGCGGAATGGAAGGGAAAACCGGTGAAGACCTCGGAAGACCTGAGATGCAAAACAACATAGTTTTTCAGTTTTTTTTTTTTTTGAGTTTTTTTTTTTTGTAGTGGTGAAAACCACTATTTTAGTATATACATATAATACAGGTTTGGATTATGGCTTATGGATGTGGCGGAGGGGGTGGTTCACCTCGTTCTTGTGGAAGAAGCAAGCGAAAGATGGCCTCTTGGAGAGGGAACAATTGGAGATAAAACTCGTCTTGTTTAGTGAGGGGAACAATGGGCGCCGACTCTTCTTCATATTCATCACCATTTGACATGACGTCAAATTCTTCATAGGCTTCATCTTCGGATTCGTCGGGGTGGAGGATTTCTTCTTCTGAATTAAGATTAATGCTTTGAAAAGCTCGTTCAAAAGAAGAAAGGGATGGAAGTGGTTGGTAGCCCAGACCAAAACGCTCAGTGGGTCTCTCTGATATGGCATATCGATGCGTTCGGTTACCCCTTGCTCGTATCGACCTAGGCCAAATTGCCGCCAATTATGTCTCGTGGAAATAGCGAGAGGGAAAACCCTCCATCCTTTCGATATTGGCAGGGACTCGGATGCTTAGGTTCTAGTATGGTGGTAGGACTAGAAGATGACTCTATTCCCCCATATACAAAATTAATGGAATTTGGCATAGAACCCATGTTATAAACCGATCCAATGGATAAATGTTGGTCATGTGGACGACCAAAATCTTTAACTGTTTGCACATTGAACGGTGTGATGTGGACATCTTGGATGGCATACTCACCAATACCTGCATCAGTGAGATGGACCTTGACTTGGGAGGGAGATGGACTAGATGATGGAATAGAAGAATGTGGGATAGAAGAATTGGAAGGATTTGGTTGGGTTGATGCTTCACTAACTTGTGAAACATCAGCGGGTGATGGTTGGGAAGATGGAGGAATAATAGGTGATGTTGAAGAAGGTGTAGAAGAAGGGGGTAATGACGTGGAAAGAGATGATTGGTCATGGCCACATGTGCATGTGGTCACTGATGAAGAAGAAGGAAGATTAGGAGATGAAGAAAGTGGTGAATGAGATGGAATAGCGGAAGAGGAAGATGGTTGCGATATGATGGGTAGCTCCTCAAGAATGGGAGCTTTAGAAGAAGATGGTATAGAAGAAGTAGATGGGGTCAAGAAAAGATGAGTGGATGGCAACACAATCTCATAAGGATTTGAGACATAGTTGCAATGTTTGAAGGGTTCAATGTCAGCAGGTACACAATGAACCTCGTCCCTCATATACATACTTCAGACATTGATGCAAGATAGAAGGGACACATCTCATCTCCCTAAGCCAAGGCCGTCCAAGCAATACATTGTATGCCATGGACCCTTCCAAGATGTGAAACAAGGTATGCAAAGTTCGGGCCCCTACCTCAATGGGCAAGATAACCGTGCCAACCGTGGAAGATAAAGCATCATTGAATGCTTTAAGAGTAAAAGTCGACTTTGTGATAAGGGATGGCGACAGCTTTAGATGACTCAACGCCGATGTTGTAATGATATTGATTGAGGAACCGGTGTCAATTAAGACTCTCTTGAATGGCTTGTTATCGATCTTGGCCATGATATGTAGTGGAGGATCTATACTTTCTGTTGACATAGGTTTGATTTCAAAATCATAGAAAGTGATGGAGGGCTCCATGCATGTTTGAATACTCCCCACAAAGTTGTTGAAGGCATTAGTATCTTGAGTTTGAAGCTCGATTGACTTTAATATTTCCATTAATGCCTCTCTATGCGGGGGAGATTGTTGAATGAGGTCATAGATCGATAACTTGGCGGAAGCCATTTTTAAACCGGTAGTTAACCGGCTACTCAATGACATGATGGGTCGTTGGCGTTGAGTAGAATGATTTAGCGGTTGTTGAGAAGTACTAGCACGTCGTTGGGTCACCGTTACCCGAGGTGGACTCGGGGTTTGTACAGGTGGTCGTGGTTCAGCCTCGATTTGGTTGGTTCGCCCTTTGACCCCGGGTTACTACGTTAATAGTACCCACAAAACCTTGGTATTGTTGTACATGGTTGACTTGATTAGGAGGAGTTACCCGAGTTACTCCCCCTGGAGCTTCCTCCCGATGTGGAAGGGGTGTTTGAAATATACCAAGATTTTGATTTTGTTGGGCTAAGGGGCTATCCAATTTAATGGCTCCAATCTCAATAAGATCTTGGATCACATGTTTGAAAGCTGTACAATTATTGATATCGTGCCCATTTTGCCTATGATAAGGACAAAATAGGTACTCCTTGTAATACTTTCCCCTTCTAGATGGGTCTAAAGGTTTAAACTCAGGTAAAGTTAACTGATTTGTGCTATATAACTTGTTGAATATGACCGCATATGGTTCATCTAAAGGTGTGAACTGTCGCTTGGGACGATTGTTTTGCCAAGGTCGAGTTTCCATGGTTGGCCCAAGTATTGGGAGCTGGTTGAGTAGGGGCGGGTACCGCATGATAAGCAATTGGTTGCGGTTGACTTTGCATTACTTGTTGTTGTTGAGCCATTACGGGCTGGCTCGCCACCACTTGATTAACTTGGTTAACATTTGAGGCCGTACTAGCCTCGTGCTTGTTTGTTTTGGCCATAATTATTATTTCGTTGTTGGCCCTTTTGTTGCCATTCTTTTCTACGGGGTTTTAAAACACCCTCTTGGACTTTAATGTCTTCTATGATACTTGCTTGGGCCAAAGCCTCTTCAAAAGTCCTCGTATTGTTGTAATTGGAGTAACCAAGAGATAGGTTTTAGACAACTCGGGTGAACATTTTGGTTAACTCCTCCATTGGTAGGGAGAATGGCAGTTTATTAATGATAGCCCTCCAACGGTTTCCAAAGTCATAAACAGTCTCATCGTCATGTTGCTTGAGCTTGTATAAGTCGGACAATGAGACTCTCCTTTGTACATTTAGGGAGAATCGTTCTAAAAACAGATTAATCAATTGCTCGTAAGCATAAATGCTATGGTGAGCTAAATGATTGTACCATTGTACAACATCTCCTCCTAATGTCTGAGGAAAAGTTCTGAGCATAAGAGCATCATTATTTTGGATTCTAAAGCAAGCATGCATGAATGAGCTCACATGTTCATGAGGATCCTCGGTTCCTCGAAATTTGTCAAACTTCGGTAATGTGAAATCGACTGGATATGGCGGTGAAGGTATTGAAGGATGAATTGGGTGATTGATCAATGACCTTAGCGTAGGTTTCCGACTAGATGAGCCAGGGCATGTTGAGCATAAGGTTGTCAATCTGTTGTTGCATAGCATGGAGTCGAGAATCTTCATGAAAATTTTGACTCGTTTGATGATTATGATGATGCAATGGAGGAGTGGAAAAATGATGAGATGGGATGAAATTGCCTGGATTAGGCGGTGTGGAATGGACAGGTTGTTGGTATGGATGATACCGAAAAGAAGGTGATTGGGGTGAGTGATGAACTGGACTAGGTTGGGAGAAAGGTGGGGTAGGAATGGACACCACCGAAGATTGGGGTACCCAGGTGGGGCCTGAGCTAAGAAAAGCTGGCTGGGTAGAAATTGGTTGGGGTGTAGGATTTACTACGACAGGTGGTTGAGCATTTTGTTGCTGTTGTTGCAGAAGCAACTTGTCGAGGTACTCCCTAACCTTATTAATCTCTAACCCAAGGGAGGTGGGATGATTGGATGAAGGTGGAGGGCAGGCTGCCATGGTAGTCACAGGAGACTGCATAGCAGGGGCAATGAAGGTGGCTGAAGTAGGCGGTACCTGGGAAGGAACAAGAGACTCGTGCCCTGGTAGGGTGAAACCATAAATGGTTTGGGAAGAAGAGGGTTGAAATTGGTCATGGCTAGAGGAGGTTCCACCAACCTCATAGAGAGAATTGGTGTACACCCAGGTAAATGGAGGAGAAGGTGGTCGGGAAGACACTACATTTGTCTCCAAAGGAGGACAATTGAGCATCTGGGAAGATGTTGGAGATGAAGCCGACTGAGCAGATACAACATTAGCCTCAAAAAAAGGGTTAGTGTAGACCTAAGTGAAACCAACGGGTATGGTTGATGCAATATCCTACTGAAAAATAGAATCTTGCATAGGGGAATCTTGGATTGGCTCAAGGACATAGCCGGTGCCATCTCTTAAGTGAGTTTGCACTTGGGCCATATCAATGTGGGTAATATGAGAGGAATTGTCTTCCTCCATGGGCATGGCCATGCGGTAGATGGTAGAAGGACATGAAAGACCTGCAGGCGAACCTGCATGAAATTCACTAGGATAAGTGACCATGTTGGTGGTGGGGATGTTCTGTGAATTACCCATTTGATTATTTAGATTTAACATTTTAGATTGATTCCTTGTTAAGACCATAAAGCAATAAATCTAAACAAATTCAGAAAAGAAGAATGCAAAACTTGAATGATAAATTTACACTAAAGAAATTATCAGAAAACAGTCACAACCTAGGTTTCAACCAATGTGTCTTACCTTGCGGTTAATTAATTATTTTCTCGATCTTAATCAGTAGTAAATTTTAAGTGTCCGGTTTATGAGTTTTGCATGTGATCTAATCTTGAATTATTCACAAAAAAAGGTAAAAACTATGGCTAGGAACGGACAACGAGATTCTTACTGGTGATGAAATCCAGCAAGTTTGCTCGGGGGTGACCTATGGTGTCTAAGGCAGAAGTTTAATGGATGGAGATGAATTCCACCGTCACTAAACTTCAAGCAATACCTGGTGATGAAATCCAGATATTATTGTTTTAAATGCAATATGAAAATGCAATGAATTTTTTTTTTAAGTGTTTTAGTTGTCTAATGTATACATACAAAGCTATAAATCAAAAGTTCTAATGATCTAAGCAAGAGGCTACCGAAAACATGCCATTTCCTCTCGAAGAAGTGGAGTACACCGTTTAAAACCCCCCGCCTACCAATGATATCGGATATCAAAGGAGCAACCGGAAGGTTCGTCCACTTCTCTCGCTCGGAATCACCCAATGGCAGGAGTACTATTGACATCCAATCAATAGTCCTACTTAGATAACTAAAACAAATAATTCGTAGCTATTCTAATATGCAGCTAGGTATGCAAATTTTTTTTTTTTTTAATGCAAGCAACAATCAATAATGCAATGCAAAGAAAAATGTAATTAAAAATAACTGTTCTTTTCCAGATTACTTAGTTTTTGTTCATTTTAAAGTAATGATCTGAAAAAGAAACAAAATATGGCAGAAAAACCAAAAACGTAAAAAGTACAACACTTACTTGGAAGCCTACGCTTTTCTCAGAAACCGACTTCAAACGCCCACGGGAGTCTCGCACAGGCTGAAACGCACCTCTGCGTTTCGTATTGGACTTCCAGACGCCTCTCTGCGTCTGCTGCATTTTCTGCAAACTCGAAACCCTAGTTCGCTGGAACAACGAATTTCATGATTTCTGGAACCTGCAAAATAAAACAAAAACAGGAATAGATTAGTAAAGCAAGTATTAAAAATATGAAACCCTAGGGGGTCCCACCGTGATCGCCATTTGTAGATTAAAAATACAACGCCAAACAAAAGATAAAATCACAATAAATGGAATACAGAGCAGTTGTACAAAACAAACGATTTTTATTTATCAATGGAGTTTAAAAACTCCTTTTGAGTACAACAGGCCTCGTAACCCTTTTTCGTGATACAAGATTACAAGTTGTGCTAGGGTTCTCCGAAACCCTAGCCGGCACAAATGGTGGCGCTTCCGAAGAATGTATCTTCAATCCCAACAGAGTGAGTGGGCTTTGTTGTATCCCTTGCTTGGACCACTCCAACCTTAATCACTGCCATCAATAAACCGGATCTGCTGTCAAAAACCCGCACACATTAACACTATCAAGGAGTTAGAAATTAATAAGAGGGCTCCACTGTGTGAGCCCTCAAAAACAATCTAAAACCCTAGAAAAATAGAATGCAGGAATTCAACAACAGATTAATAAAAGAAAAGAAGTTACTTGCTTTAAACTAATTTATACCTGTTCTCTGTTAACGCAGCTAGACCAGGCGACACCTGGAAGTAATGTGGCTGTCAAATCGGCTGCGGAAGGCGCCCTGGTGCACTCGCTGAACGCCCGCGTGCTTCTGGATTAAGGTTTCAGACGTCGGTCTGAGTCTGTGGTACGGGTAAACGCCCGGGCACGTCGCGGGGCACGTAAACGCCCGTGGGCACTTGGTAAACGCCCGCGGGCACTTGCGACAAGAATGGGGGATTCTGCAGAATGCTGCAGAAGAGATGGCGACGAAAGCGGCGATGGATGCGACGATGGATGCGACGAAAAGGTAGCAGAAGAGAGATAGAGGGGATCAAAAGGAGATAGAAGAAGTTAAGAAGATAGAAAAGATCCAGGATAGAAGTAGCAAAAGACATAGGGTTTGAGCCATCAAGGTGACTCAATTTATAATCTACTCTTAGGGCACACTTTAGGGTTTTAACGACACTTTGAACGTGTGGCTAAGATTAAAGTGGATCCAAGGGTAGAGAATAAATCTAGGTTGTGAAATGGATTAAGATGGATGGACGGATGAGATTAAATGAAGGATGGACGGCTCAGATTAAATCACTTAAACTATTATTTAAATATATATATTAAAATATTAAAATATTAAAATATATATATAAATATTAATTTAAATAAATTTGGGGATGAAAAATGGCGGGAAAGGTGAAATTGGGCCAAATAATGGCGGGAAAGTGTGGATTTGGGCCAAATAATGGCGGGAAGGTGGATGACCGACACGTGGCCGACAGGAAGGTATAGATGACTTGCAAGTGGCTGGATTTTGGTGTCTACA
>JAQPPZ010004657.1:0-186233 GCA_028583015.1 Wollemia nobilis
ATGCTCAAGTTGCAAACATTTTCACTAAGGCACTTGGACGTGTCAAATTTGAATTGTTTCGCAACTCACTTTGTATTGCAAAATGATGTAAGGGGATGTTAGTATAGCTATTAGTTATTACATTACCCAAATAATGTAATAAAGGGGGATGTTAGCGTACTTTATCCATAGTTTGTCTATATTTCATATTTAGGATTATTTTGCTGTTACACTGTTACAACGTAACAGTTCAGTTTACGCCGGTGTGCTATTCCCGGCTGTTGTTGTATTATTTAAACCATTGCTGAATAATACAATGTTGTTCCGCATTTCTATCAGAAATAACAAAGTAAACAACACACAACCTAAGAGCTTTACTTAGGGTACTTATCTAATTTGTTGTTTGATCCAAGCTTTGTCTTGCATCCAAAATATCCAATAGCTTCAAATTTGTAAAATAACTTCACAAAATCCTAGAAAATATGGTCAACATTTGGGGGCCTACTTAGGCCACTATAATACTAAGCTTGGAGGCACAACAGTCAATCCACCTAGGTCATTTTGGTTGACCATTCAAAATAAAATAATCTTTGGAACAAATACAACAACAAATGATAGCATAAAACAACAAGTGTAATGCAAACAGAATGGACACAATTCTTGAACAAGAATGCAATTTTGAAAACTAGGGTTTGGGGATAAATAATTACCCCCAAGCTAATTTGATATGAAATGCAAGCAAACTAGAATGGTAATAATAAAAAAAGAACATAAATAAAAACAAAGCAGTATATAGAGGGTATGCAAAACAAAACCCCAAGGTTCTAGGGTGAATAGTTACCCCAAATCCTAATTAGATCAACTTTGTACCCTATAAATTATGGAGCGGATATTAACATAGAGGAAAATGGGCACAAAGCACTCGATAGGAAAAATAGGGTTTTTTTCGAATCCGTGACCTATAGCAGATAGAGCGTGGATTCACATAAAAGGGCTAAAAATCCAAAACAAAGACCAAAGATGCAACAAAACACAAACGAAGATGAATAAGCAAGCTAATGAATGTAAAGAAGCAACCTAGTGATCCCGTGGAAGAAACAAGAGCAAAGGTGGAAGACCTCTCCTCCCTTAAGAAGACAATTGTTGTTAAGGATTTATCCACTTGCAAAATCATAAGGAACACATCATCAACAGAATACCAAAGTACCAAGATCAATAGAATATTGCATACAAAACAAAAGGAACTTTAATTTTGCATGAACATTTTAGATTGCTAGCTTGTAATCTCAAGAACACAACTGGGAAGAAAAAGGGGATACTATCCCTTTATTTATAAAATGTTTGAAGGGCTAAAAGGTAGGAAAAATGAAACTTATCCTTTATTGGGCATGCCCCAAAAGGGTTGGCTTGAAATTTAGATTTTTGAAGAAAAATCCTAAATTTACCAAATTTGTACCCCATAAATTATCAAGTGCAGATTCGGTCAATATTAAGAAAAGCAAGACAAAACACAGGAAAAATGAGCCAACCTTTCTCCTAGAAAGTTTGAGAACCTATCAAAGGAACCCAAGGAAAATGAATCATCTTAGTGGGTCCATTTTTGTGTCTACAAGATGAAATCCAAATATTGAGAGGTATGCTATGCTTTATCATTAGGAAACTACTCCTAATGATCCTTACTAACATCCATCCCTCATAAAAACTAAAATAATGATCTATCAATGTAAGATCGTAAACCATACAAAGACCACTCGTGTCTTAAGGACCTAAAATTAATATGCTCCAACTATTTATTCCAAATATCACTAATAGAATCAACCTTAGCCATCATGGTATTATACCCTTATAATCATAGGAAGTTGATATAACTTCCTATATCATTAGTATAACTTAAAACAACAACTTCAAAATCATCATCTATGTCCTTAACAACACACCGATATTACAAAAACTCCATATCTTTATTGGTGTGAGTAAAATAATATATAGAAAGGATATTAGGCTCAACCCCCAAGATATGAAGAACACCTTTGAAATTGGCACCACCAATAGTGATGTTGCCACATCCTCAAACTTGTAAAGTAAAATAAAAATCGATAATGACTCACTTTAAGCTATGTAGGTGGATATAATGAAAAAGGAGATGATGATGCTTAGCCATACATTTAATTGGTCCAAATTATATAATATATTCCTAAGAAGAAGAGGATGACCAACAACCTAAGTGTCTAATAACATGTGCACAACTAAAAGGGATGTTGTCAATATATTGAGACATATCAAGAAGAACATTAGCAAGTTCTACCTTTTTAAACATTGCCTTAATCATTATTAAGTCCCACCATTATCTTGCTCGTGAGCTTCTTAAAAAGATTCATGGGATTAACAACATGGTTAGGAGTCTTGTTGATGACCTATACTTCATAATGCACCAACTTAGCCCAAATTCTAAAATCCATTTGCCTAGCATGAATGATATAGTGCACCATATCCAAGATAGATATGTATTTTTCTTTGCTACGTCATTTTATTAAGGTGTGTATCAAATGATATATTGGAAGGAAATACCATGGAAGATCAATAATATCTTGGAATTATTTATAACATACTCTTTATATTAGTCAATCCTTGAATATTTGATCTTCCTTTCCATTTGAATATTTATAAAGGATTTGAATTGCTTAAACTTTAAAAAGGATTCATCCTTAGATTTCATGGTATAAACCAAAATAATCCTAGTGATTCAATAAAGGTGAGGAAATAATCATTATATTCAAAATACCGAATATATATAAAACTAGAAATACCATTATAGATAAATACCAAAAGGAGGATGGATTAATGGAATACCCTAAACTATATGGACACCACTTATTTATCTTACGTATCCAACATTAGTATGCCCCAACTATTGATTCCAATCATGATTGGTAGATTTCGACTTAGTCACCATGATAAGAAACCCTTTTGATTAGAGAAAGTTATGTAGAACCAGTTTTGTACACATGACCAATTCATTATAATAATTTGAATTAACAAATTTAAAATCATCATTGATGTCCTTAACAATCCTTAAATTTGATGAAAACCCTAACTTTTTATTGGTGTGAGTGATGCAATATATATAAAAGTTATTAGTCCTAACTCTTATAACATGAAGGACCTATTCTAATTTAGAACCATCTATAGTAATATTGTCACATATGTAAACTTGTAATGTGGAATAATCACAAACAACAACTTGCTCTTTGTTGTATAGGTGGATATAATGGAAAAGGAGCTATCGTTGCATTGCCATATGCCTAGTGCTCCAAAATTTGTAGTCCATTTTTGAGAAGAAGAGGGTGACCAATAATTTGATTGCAATAAATATGTGCAATACCAAAATGGATGCTATCCATGTCTTGATATGTATACAAAAAACCATTATCAAGTCCTACATTCTTAAATTTTACTTCAATATTTTGCAGTTTGTCAAGGCAATGTTTGAAACATTAATAATATCTCTTATAAAACCCATAAGTATATGATAATTTATCCTTAGAATATTTTATCTTAGCCTCATTAGCTTTGAGAGTAGCTTTTGTGTCTACTCAATAAGAAAGTCACTACAGTTCCTTAAATCAACCTGAAAGTGCATTTGTAGTTAAAAATAATGATTAATTGCTAGAAAAGTATGTTAACAAGCATTGGGATAGTATAACATAAAAGGTTGGGCATAAAATTCAAAGAAGAGTGATTGATGAGGAAAATCTTGATTTTTATTGAATTCTGTAATATATTTGTGTCTATACAAATCATATATACTCTTAGAACTATTGCTCTGTCATCAAAGATGCCCCACATGTCCTAACTTCATATTAATTAAATGATATAGGTAAACCATATATTACAACTTTGCCTATTCAAGTGGGTGATATAATATTTAGGTTCCAATATGCTTTGACATAAACTTAATTCCATACCTACATAGTAGCTAAAAATAAATAACACCACTATACGGAGTACAAAAATTCATGCAATCTAAGAGTGTTATAAATGCTTTTGTATGATGAAAATATGGATCTTGAAAGAAAAACCCTAAAATTAGACCATGAGTGACATTTTTAAAGTTTCAATTCTTATAATTTTCTTCAAAAATTGATGCTACCATGTAACATATTACACTTCCAAAAATAAGAGTACCCAATAACCAATTGTGTCCTCATCTATTTCTTTGAACCAATGAAAGGAATAGTCTTAGTTTACGCTATTTGGGTAATATTTTCTTGCATATAAAAAATGAATATATCCTTTGGGATCCAAATATTTGATAAAATAAATAGAGACAAAAACTAGAGAGTAGAATAAATAATTGAACTAAAACCTCCAAAAATTTGATACACAATTCCAAAAACGATCCTTTTCCCATAATAATTGTCATACTATACATAAAAATATTATGTTTTGGTTAACAGGATTATGATTTCCATCCCAAAAACTGATGCCATAGGAACTTAAAACTCATGAAACAATCTTTGCCTCCTTATAGCCTAAAATTGAGACATCTTCTATGGTGCTAAAATATTCTCAAAAACTTGTCAATGCATTGATGATGTCTAAAGGATTTCACAAAATAGATAATCCTTTGGAAGACAAAGTACTCATGGAACCTCTTGGAGTAGAATATTGAAAATCAAATTTACAAAAAACCCTTAAAACCATTCTAGCTTACAATTATTTGCATTAGAGTATAAAAATGAACATGATGCAACTTAGGAAATCCTTGGATGATGAAAACTAGGATTTTAATATAACCTTAGGTTTTCATAAACCCTAAATAATATAATTCCTATCCCAAAATCATCCTTCCTTACAAAAACCTTTTAAAGATAAATTCTCTAAAGTGAAGAGACAAGATGGTTAAGACTTTTGAAACACAATTAAGGATTTTAGAAAACCCAAAAAATAATGCCTAGTATTTTTAGGAAACCCCAAAAATAACATTGATCCAAAAAATATCTCTCCACAACCATTCTCCTATCAAACAAAACTGAGTGATGGATATCCTTTTAGTACTCTACTATTGTTCACTTTTATACACAATTCCAACATGAAGCATAAAAAAGAGCCATGGATGAAAAATGTTAGATTAGCCAATAGATTTCATACCTTGCTCTACTAATATAAAAAAAAGACATAACATTGAGAGAGGAATGAATGAAATCAACACAATACTTAGATAATTGTGAGAAGGAATGAAAGAGAGAGACATAAAAATATAGGAAAGTGTTGTTATATATGGATTATCATATTCACAAATAATAAAAATAATATCTAATAGATGCAATGGATGGTTGGGAGGTTGGAGTATGAATACTCATTTAATACAAAGTCAAGGTGTTACTTTAGACCATAGGTTTATACTATATTTCAATATACAATGTTGATTATGGTTAATAGGATATAACTTATACATTTCTATAGGGTTTAAATATGTTAGTCATGTTGGTGGTCCCATGCACCTCATAAAAACACCATTATGCCCCTACAAATTAGTATATATCGAACAAGTGGTATTTATCAAACCTCTCACATATGTATCAATTTATTTTTGTTTAGTTTTTTACTTGCCCATTGGATTTGGGGCAAGTGGTGGAGAATATAGAACTTTACACCATAATCCAAGGTTTAAATCCTATGTGTGAACGTTAACATTTGAGCCTATGGAATTTAAAATATTGATGGGGAGTGAGGAGTTTCACATCCTCAATGTTCAAATCTCACGAGTGAACCTTAACATTTATCAAATGGTGTAAGCTCAATAGATTAAAAACCTTGATTTAAAGGACAATACCCAAGTTTGATTCTCACCATGTGATATATGCATAATTGCCAAAAGTGTTGTTGTAAAACCACTATGTGGTCATGATGTAATACTCGTGGGATTGTTGTAATACCATTATGTGCTCATGATATTAGTGAATTCCATTCAATCCCATGAATCTAGTTTTAAAAACTATAATATTTTACCAAAGAATTATTTTCACTTTAAGTAATGCAAAAAACTAAGTTTAATGCTTTAAAAATCCAAAATATTTAAAGTTTTTAAAACTATTTCCACCATTATTTTATTTTATACATTGAAGATAGTTTGTTCAAGAAAAATATAAACTTCAAATAATTGTTAATACTTTATTAGAAGAAAAAACTTAATTTTTTCTTTTACAATTTCATTCTATAATAAATAATTTTATAACCTTAATGTAATATTTATTGAATAATAAAAATTTCAAAATTTAGAAAGTTTATGTCAATTAATGTGCAACCTATGTTGTAATAAAGTGTATTATAATCTTAACACAAATTTATTGGTTATATAAAGTTTTAAGTTGTTACATTTAAGTTAGTGTTAATAAATAATAATAAAATGCATGCCAAAATGACGATTTTTTTTTCCAATAAGTTTATATTAGAAAAACAATTTCAAAAAAATATAAAAAAAGAGATTAAAAAAAAAAATTGAAATGTCAAGAAGATAAAAAGAATACCCTAAAGACACATTAAAAAGAGTCTAAGGTGTGATTTTATCATATGCTATGGAAAAAAAGCTTTTGAGGACTATAGGCTCATCCATATATAGATTGAAGAGAGGTATTATTTGTACCCAAAAAAAACTTAAAATATTTATATGAATAATGTTGAGCATAGATGATGGATGAATTTAATATGATATAAGTAAAAAAAATGGGCTATAGAGATTAAAACTCCTAAATGTAAATGGTATCTTACACTTAAACTTTCTTCTTATTATTTGAGTTAGCAAAATATTTTAAGAATTAATTTGTGAATCAGGGTACCTCCTTATTTGTTCCATTCTATGTAATTAGATTAATCAATACAAAAATCCCTTCTTTTTTAGTCCAACAAAAAATATTAATGCATGAATTAAGGAGTAGTTCCTTATAAAATCTACAGAAAAATTATAATTAAACTTTTGGTATAATAAGAAGATAAATTTATACTTATTTAAAAAAAGGACAAATTTAAAAGTTAAGCAATTTGTGATTGTAGTTTAAATTTAAAGGAGAATAAGTTTTAAAACAAAACTTAATTCCCACTTGACTAATGCTTTGTTCATTGAATAAGACATATGCCACTATAACAAAATTTTTAAAGATAAAAAGAAGCAAAGATGAAAGAAAGCATACAATGATTCAAGGAGATTAGATTTTATTAATTCCTTTGAAGTAATATATTATATATATACCAAAGTATCATCAAGGCAAAACTATTGAATCTTGTTGAGTTTAGATAATCATCAATTTTAAACAAAAATAAGTCACTAAAAATAGAAATCACTCTCATATATGTCAAAAAAACATTTAATACTAGATTATTTTACTCTCAAAATTTTTATTACTACAAATATATGAACCCACTATATAAAATTCTTATATGTCAAAAAATATTTAATACTAAAAATACAAGGACCCTTTATCTTAAAATTATTTTACTCTCATATATGTGAAAAAACTTTATTACTACAAATATATGAACCCACTATATTAAATTTATTATAAGATTTTAAAATATATTTAAATACTTGCATATAGTTGAATCTTGTATATTTTATTTCAATCATAATGAAAATTGAAAAAAAAATACTTGGTTTAAGAGACTATTGTACTAATAAGATTAAAAACCAATATTTTGAGAATCTCAAAAATATCTTAAAATTAAAACTTTTGTTATAAAAAAAATAATAATAATGTAAACACATAAGATTAGACAAACAATGAATAATGAATACAAAGAATAATTGCCAACCAAAAGGATCCTAAAATAGTAAAATTTCTTTACAGTTGTGTACAATATATCTGTACAAAGTGACAAAGAAATGTATTCATGCTTGAGTTATAGCTTCATGCATAATAGATTCTCCAATGGATAATTACATGCAATGAAGCACTAATGAACTAAAGGGCATTATTAAATAATTTATGTTTTTTCTTTTTATTAAACATCTTGTTTCACTTTGTCATAACAAATCCACTTTTTACATTACACATAATTTTTGGAATATAAGGTCTTTTCAACATTCTGAAGAGGCATGACCTTTTGTTTTAGCTTTAATCTTATTTTTCAAACGTAACAATATTTTATGTTAATAAAGTCACTTCAAAGATCTTTCAAGTATATTTCATTTTTCTTACTGAATAGTATATAAAATTACTTTGAAAGTAATTTGTACATGTAATGTAATTTATTAAACTTTAGAATTACATGAAAGATATAATGGATTTGTCACCAAATTTTATGTAATTTTTTTTTTTTTTTTTTTTTAATATTTTGTGAATTTTAATTTAGTGATATTTGGATGAGTTGTATATTTAAGTGAAGAAGAGGAGAGACATTTGAGATTGTCATGTCGAAATTTGTGAGAGTTTAATAACTATCTTAAAAGTAAGAGATATGGATTGAAGGCTGTATACAACTGACAAAGTTGTAGAGAAAAAACAGGTAATATTATTTTATGTATTCTTATTAAAATGCATTTATATGTAGTTCAATATCTATCTTAAATGAAGAGACATGGATTGAAGGTTGTATACAACTGACAAAATTGCAGAGAACAAGCATGTAATATTTTTTTTATGTATTCTTAATAAAATGCATTTGTGTTCTACAACCAAATTTGAAAGTTGTATTATCTTACGGTGGAAATAGATTGAAATTATACAATCAAATATTTGTTCATGTAAATTTCATTGCTTTGTTAGAAATGAAAAATAAAACTCTCATAAGTGTTTGAACTTTTATTTATTTATTTAAGATATTGGAATCTTGTGCTATGAAAAATTAAAATTTAGAAATATTTCTTTATATATTGGAAATATCTGTAGAATTAGTGTGTACATTCTTGAACCAATTCTTAAATTCTAAAGTGAAAAATATAAGTTATTATTTACAATTATATAAAAGTCATTTATTTCTTCAAGACAAAGAATGGTGTTTGTTATGATTTCAAAGACAAAGAATGGTGTTTGTTATGATTTTAAAGAAAAATGATTGAATTGATAACTAAATTCGTATAATCATATAACATCATAATATTTTTGGTAAGTAGTGTTTGTATTTACAGTGGGTTTTAACAAGGATCCCAAAACCTGATTACATAAGCAATGGGCCTAGGGCATCAATCCCTTGAAACTGAACACCAAAACAGAAATCCCGCCCAACGGTAACAGTAAGCATGAAACAATCCCTCTCAACGGGAAACAAACAAATAAGAAAGAAAGTAGTTTTGGAGATCCCGCCCAGCGGGGAGTAGCCAAAAACCACCATCGAGAATATCCCGCCCAGCAGGAAGCAAAGAAAAACCGTTACAATAAAATCCCGCCTCGCGGGAAGCAGTCAAAACCATCACAAACAGTCCCGCCTAGCGGGAAGCAACAGGGAAATCCCGCCATCCGAGAAACCAGCAGAAAAGAAAGGATCCCGCCTCACGGGAAAACCGGCAGATTTGGCGGATCCCGCCCTGTGGAGAAACCATCCCGCCCACCGGGAAAACATTTCGTTCAGCGAGAGCCATCCTGTAGGAAGCCGACAGCCAGCACAGAGAGGATCTAGCCCATCAGGAAGCAACCAGAGAGCTGCACCATGAGGAACCCGCCCCGGGAAAACAGAAGAGGATCCCGTCCCAGCAGCAGGGACCAAGAATCCCGTCCAAGCACAGAGGCAGCTTCAGGGAACTGGGACTGGGAATGGGAACAACCCAGACAGGGAAAAGCCCCCCCAAGGCCAAACCAGATGCCCAGGATGTCCACCAAGGAGCAGAGCCAACACGAAGAAGCCTCCACGTGGGAATAACAGCAGCCAGGATCCCACCGAGGATTCACAAGCAAAAGGGGGAAAGAGGCCCCCCAGACCACCCCCAAAGCTGTGAGGACCTCAAGGGAGACCCCAGAAAGCTGTCCAAACCCTAAATCGTCACCTCCACCGCACCGAGAAACGCAGGGGACCAGATCCACGCGAAAAACCTGCAAAAAACCCCAAGGGGAAGCCTGAGGGAAAAATGGAAGGGATCCCCAACCAAACAGGGATCCCTGGGAAGCACCAGTCCGAAAAAACAACCAAGGAAACCCTAGCCGGCCGGGAGGGGCGCAGATAGTGGAGAAGGATCTCCCCTCAAGAGATCATCTGCAGACAACCACTCCCCGGGAGGGATGACCTGGGTTGAGCCAGGGACTGGGCAGGAACCAGGAGCCATGGGAGGGGGAGCAGGGGACGGACCAGATCCCTCCCCTCTCTACTTTCTTCCCCATATAACATCATAATATTAACTAAACTCAACTTTATTTTTTTCTAAGCTAATATATATATATATGTTAAAAATTTTTATAATATCATCAGATAAAATATAAATAAAATTATTATAGCAATATTACAGTTCAAATGGCTAAAAAATACAGGCTTATATTAAAAAGTTTTAAATCCAACTCTTAAAAAATATACGATGTTATGATGATATAATATGTAAAACTATACTGATAATACAAAAATATATTATTAATAATATTATAATAATTTAATGTATAATATTAATTTTAATATAATTAATTAAAAAATTATTCACAGTAACTATATATTCCAGTAACATATATGAAAAACGCTTCATAGCATAGCACAGTGGATATCATATTCTAAAGGGCATGCATAAAAAAATCAATTTAATCTAATTTGGGTATGATTCATTTTAATATAAGTTTATTTTTTATTTTTAAAATATATTATTTTTTTGATTTGTAATTTCCTGAGATTTAATATAAGTTTGATTTACTGTATGAAAATGTTCAAAGTGCTTTTATAATAGCTTTGGTGGTTTTAAATTAAATTAGACTTTCTCAGTTAAATATACATAAATCCTGTTATATTTGCTTAATTGGTATATATTGTGCACTTTAACAGCATTGAACCTTAGTGTGAACTCTTAACTATTTATATCTTACTTCCACATGCTGTGCTGCAAATATATAGATATTTAAACAAGCAAGATGTGTTCTTTTGGTTTTGTTTTTGAAGGTGTTACAATCTACTAACACGATGTGGATAAGCATTCCACCACAAATCCAGGTGGATCCTTTGACTGTGAAACAGGCAACATGGTTTTTTTTAGTTTTTTTTATAGCTTTGATTGATATGGTTGTCAATAGGATGAAATCATATGGTGATATTATTGATCAATGATACCGAGTATTATTTTGATGTGAATGAATGACAAAATATACGAAGAGATTTATGACATGACCTTTGTGGACTAAAACAAAGAGGCCAAATTACCATTTAGATAAATTTGTAACTCTGACACGTTGGTTTTTCATCAATCGCTTTGTTGTTCTTATTAAATTACAGGGTAATGTAGAAGAGTTGTCTAGTTTAGGAATGGAGGGCGCAGGTCAACCCTTTTAGGATTAGAGGTCTATTATTGGGTATCTTTTACCCTTTTAGGATTAGAGGTCTATTATTGGGTATCTTTTTATAGCAAAAGCAGCCTAACTTTTGGGCAAGGATTCGTGTGTTTTTACCTTTAGTTAACCTTCCATTGGGTTGTAAATGGATGATAATAGTAATTAGCAACCTATCAAATTTTGGAAGGCTTCCTGACAATTTTGAGCTTTTTATTGACTAAGTGGCCAATTAATCTCTCCTCTCTTTTATTGTCATTAGTTCCGTATGTGTGTGCAGAGATGATAGGACAAAGGGTATGAAAACTTGAAATCTCTGGACAATAAAGGAGACATTGCAATGTGAGTCCCATATGTTATTGTCCAACTTTTTTAAATTGGTTTTGTAGATTTGGAATGATTTTATTCTTTCTTCTTTCTTTTGGCCCTTTATGGCTGTGACAAATCCATCGGGAACTTGGATTTGTAAATTCACTGACATAAACAGACAAACCATATCACCTGCAAAATGGGTGTGGGATACACAAAACAATATGCCAATGGATCCTCACATCAAAACATCAGCCACCCATTTGTATATACATCTTTTATTATCTACGTATGCTTGCTGATCTTTTTGTGCAAAGTTTGCAAGTGGGTATATCTACACACAAATCATGCTGTTGTTATATACACACAAACCACGCTGTTTTTGTTTGTCAATGCTTGCAAATGGGTGCTGGTTGTTTCATATCAGATTTGAGGATATACATTGTTTAAGTATCAGATTACAGAAGGGTATTATTTTATTTGTTTGCCCATGCATGGGGATGGGCATGACCAGAATTACTATGAAGTGGGGCCTGTGATTCCAATCTCCACTAATGAAAAGACTGAACAAATCTGGAGAATCCCAGAAAAGACCCATGATCACCACTGTTATGAAATGAAGAGAGATCAGGGTTGTAAGTACATTGATAATAGAGATAAAAGGGAGAGAGCGATCCAATCCATGCATGTGTAGGGGTGGTCCATCATGAGGAGAAAGTGAGGTCCTTGATACATGCTTTTTGGCCCAAGCTTTAACAGACCATAATATATAAATTAAAAAGTTTGTGCGCCTACGGCTTTCTCTTGTCAGGGTGGATCCCATATACTTTATGACCAACATGATAGATGTATTCACATTGTGTTTTGAGTTACTTCCCTTTGTTTTTTTGCCCTTTACTTTTCTAAGTATGTATTGTGCATAATAGTGTGAAAAGTCCAATCCTGCATGTGGCCAGGTGACAATGTGTCCAAAGACCTTCATCTGGACTTTTTCAATCACAGGCTTCTTTGGCTAATTGACAAATGGTCCTTTGGTACCCCTAGAGGAAGTAGGATATCTTTTTTCAATGAATTTGTAGGGTTGATAGAGTCCAATTTATCGTATAATGATTTGAACATGCCACGTGCTCTACAACATGAATCTAGAAAGATAGGGAGGTGTTTGATTTCAAATAAATTGTTTTTAATTTACAATAAATTAAACTAAAATATTAATAAAAAAAATATTAATAGACTTTGACGCAGGCATTAACAATATAAAAACTTGGCAGGTAAATCAAAACTACACTATGAATAGACTTTATGTAATGGAAACATCGTCTAACTATAGATTTTTATGTCATATATCTTAGGCTACTTAGAGATGTAATGGCCATGTTTTATCCATTTTACCAACTATAGGATAGGGGTTTGTCTTATCTATTTTATCATTTTTAGAGTGTTATATGTTGGTATTTACCCTTTTCTTTTGCTGAATTTTATTTTAAATTAAACTCTTTTTAAATAATAAAACAGTCTTGAAAAAAAAAAAAAATTAAGGTTTGTTTTTTAAATATATTGAATAAGATATTTGATTATTATTATTAGTTAGATTAAAGGAAATAGAAGTGAAAAGATCGTTAGTTGTCAAAATTTTTGATTAAAGTTTAGGTCTTTAAAATGATTTGAATTAGAAAAAATCCTTTAATTTTAATTAAGATTACAATTAGGATAAAAGTTTGTAAGTCAAAGTTATGTTTGCATTTTTTTCATTATAAGTATCTTTTACGAGATAAAACATTATTCCTTTCCTAATTTAAAAAGGTTTGAATGAGATTGACCTTTTGATAAAGTGATCTCAATCATGATTTAAACAATATTTATGTTTCACTTAAGGGGAAGAGCATTTATGCATTTAAATGACATTGAAAATGATTGACCAACCCTCAATCAATAGGAAAAACCATATATTCGGACTCTTCAAGCTTCAATTCCCTCAATACACCACACAACCCACTTAGCACATAAAATAATATTTTGAAACTAGAGGGTAGTGAGCCCTATCTTGTCTTTCACTTTAACAATAAAATTCTCAACCAACCTTATGCAAGAAGCCTATGAGATTATATAAATATGCTCAAAGAAAATTTCACAATTTGATCTTTTGACAAGGTGATCTCAATCATGATTTAATAAAATATCTATCAAGTTAAGGGAGAGAGTATTTATGCACTCAAATGGCATCAAGAAGGATTGACCAACTCTCAATTAATAGGGAAATCATAAATGAGAACCCTTTAAGATTCATTTATCTCAATAGACCACACAACCCACTTAGCACATTAAAAAATGCTTTGAAACTAGAGGGTAGTGAGCACTATCTTGCCTTTCACTTAAAAAAAAATATCTTAACCAACCTTGTGGAAGAAGTCTCTAAATATGAACAAGGACCTTAAGGTTACCAAAAGCAAGTCTAAGTAAGTATTTTAAACCAATTACCTGATTAGATATATCAAGACCCCTTGAACCCAATGGTCTACTCTCTTATATCGACTAGTAAAATGAAGTACTTACCTACTTTTGATGGGAATGATAACAAAACTATTATCATTAAGGAATAAAATCAAAGTCCATATTTTAATGAGCCATCAATATTAAAAGTCCATATATCAAATTCATAAAGAAGATATCATGGAATAATTATTAATATATTCATTAAGGAACAAGACTACATTATGATATAGAAGTTTACTTTATAACTTAATTTATAGTCAAATTTCCATTGTTGAATCTTTCATGAAAAGATTTTGTAACTTAGGTAATGCTCATTTAGTGTTCTTCCAATTAAATGCTATGTAAAGACACCCTTAAGAAAACATTAATGATTACAATAAATATCTCATACCTCAAAACATCCAACCCTCATATGGACAAGCCTTCCCGTATTACTTGGGTTATAATTAGACCTTGCGTTGATGGCTTAATATATCAATCGTGCCATCTTATCTATAGAATTCAAGGAAACATCCCATGCTAAGGATGCACCCATCTAAGTTAGAAAATTATCTCCTACTCTACTCATGGTCTATGTCATGCATGTAGTCCAAATCCAATTCCTTCAAGTAGAATGTCCTCCTTCTCTCATGGCACCAATTGCAAATACTCAATACTAGCTTATTCAAACCTATCAATTTGCTTAGCCTACTATAACTTGTATCATGGAGAAAAGAAATACTCATACCATGATATACAATCAATAGTGTCAAGCACAACAAAATGCAATGATGGATTAACCAATTATGATCCAAATGCCCATAATAATTGACCTCCAACTCAAAAATTAGTAATGGTGAACCAACCTACAATTGTGCAACAATTGGTTTTGGCTATTCCTAACCTAAATAATATAATATTTATCAATTTTAGTATTCTAAAAGATGATGAGAAGTTTCCTTTTGAGGATATTGCAATTTAGACCAACCGATAGTAAGATGTTACAACTAGAGAAAAGAGGAAAGTAATTGAGAAAAATCTCAACCAATAACTCCTTAGGCTATGCCTAAAAAAGAATCAAATATGTGTACAACTACTATTATCCTAAGGAGGGGATGACTGTAATTAAAACTCAATGGAAAAGGACTAATGGTATCTAATAAACCTACTATATAGGAAAATGCTCAAGGAAACACATAAACCCAAGCTTCACAATTGTTACTAAAGAAAATGAGTCTAAGGTAAAAATACTACAACAATATCTAATAAGTAGAATGCAAGAGAAAAATTACAAAATGAGCCTAAGAATAACTTGAAATACCCATCCTTAACTAGTGAGGGTCATGCTATTGCAAAATATCTATATAGAAAGTTTAACCGACATTGTGAGGAAAACTCAGGTTAATCAAAATTTATATATTATCAAATAATTGAGGAAAACATTGGCAAAGGTGAGTATGTTAGAAGCATTGGATAATGGGAATTTAATTGCTTATCAAATCTAGGGATTTAGGCTACGAAGGCATCCCCACAATAAAAATAGTAGTTGTATATAGTGATGTTGAAACATCTATGCTTCTAAAGAATTACTCCTATCTAAACTTATAGTCGTTCTATCATTTAACATTGTCTAGGAAGAAGAGAAGAGGACCTTCCATTAGGGATGAGTATTTCCTTTTTCTTTGTGCACATAGAAATATATATTCCCAACTTGGTCCTACTTCTTTAATGGTAAATAATTCAACTCAGGGTAACTCTATAACTAATTGTATATATGCCGTAATTCATGACCTCATTTTTGATCTTAAGGTAGAGCAACCCTAATTAGGACATATGTTTTAATCCTGCCTACACAATGTAATGCAAACATAACACATTGGAAAAATTGATAAATCAAAATGCACATATACCTATTCTATTTTTAAAAATAAAGTGAAACCAAAATAAATCACTACACCAAAAAAGGGCTTTAACGGTGGCCAAAGTAAGGCAATATTTTACGATGGTAAAAATTGTTAGAATAACTTAGCATGCATATTACAATTTTGGTTTAAGTTGAGCGCCATTGTGTTTAAGCGCTTTAGGGGGTAGTTCCAAAAGGTTGGTTGGTTGGTTCAACTAACCAAACCAACCAATATGAATTGTATATATTTCAAACCATTCAATATATCAAATGCTTCATCAGAATTCAACATGGTACCAAAGCCACGGTGATCGCAAGATATTGGGGAAGGTAGTTTTGTTATTAGCAACTACTCTAACTGCTGCAAGGATAGTCAATCTTGGTGAACATGATGGAAGTAATCTGGTAAACACGATGAAAGCAATACTCAGGTAGAAGATAATCGATCTTGGTGAATGCGACAGAAGCAAACCACGCAAAGGGCATTCGATCTCAGGTAGAAGACAGTCGACCAGATCCATGCTCATGCAAAGAACCACAGAGAGGATAGTCGATCTCAAGCAGAGGACAATCAAATAGAGCCACACTCAAGTAGAGACACAGGTTCTTAGTTTACGAAGACATGTGGAACGCAGTTCGAGGAGACACATGGGTCGAAGATATTGAGGATACAGGATGCAGTTTGAAGGTTGTTACAGAGGCAAAAGGGAGGGATGGTTGCTCAAAGACAACTAAAATCCATTGTGGCTTTCCAAAGTTTTTAAGCCTCCCATCACCGTAGTATAGCGCATGTGGGATTTAATTTTTTTTCCTTATTTGTGTCAGATGAAGATAAAAAACCCCTTCTGCTTGCCTATCCTCATTGAGACCTTTATCTTGAGTGGTATGTGCTGTGATTATTTGGTGGGAGGTCATCAGTTCAAATCCCATTGAGAGTTATAAGTTTTTTTTTCTTTTGACGCCTGCATTGCGCACTTGATGCCCAGTGCCATCTGGTGATGCCCAACAATATCGTTTGACACCCTTTGCCACCTATTGACACCCTATGCACATAGTTTGATGCTCAAGAAGAACACTCTGATGCCTTGATAGAAAAATTTGATGCTTGAACAGAAAAAATTGACACCCTAAGCATTTGTTTTGTCAATTTTTTGCAATTTTTGCATAACCCCATTTGATGATATATCTTGAATAACCTCAATTTTTGCATAACGGATGAAAGCAAAAGCATCAAATTTAGAGGTTGACGAGATTTACCAATAATTTGATGAACTATCTATAGATGTAGAGGAAGATAGAGAAACAAATATGGAGGATGAAAGGGTTTATATGACAACATTAGATGAAAATGAGCCCACAATAGTTTAGGATGCACTTAGTGAGCCTCAGTGGAAGGTTTATATGGAAGCAGAACATACATCTCTCATGAAAAATCATACATGAAATCTAGTAAATCTGCCTTCAGGAAAGAAGCCCATCGACTGGCTGCAAATGGGTGTTCAAAGTTAAATATAAGGTAGATGGTACTATTGATAAACATAAAGCTTGTCTTGTTGCAAAGGGCTATGCTCAGAAATAAGGCATAGATTATGAAGATACTTTTACCCCTACTGCAAAAATGACTACCATTCGAGTACTTTGTGCCATGGCAGTTCATTTTGGGTGGAAGTTACATCAGATGGATGTAAAAAGTGCTTTCTTGAATGGTGACCTACAAGAAGAAGTGTACATGACCCAACTCATAGGATTTGTTGTTCAAGGGAAAGAACATAAAGTTTGTAAGTTGATCAAATACTTGTATGGGCTGAAACAAGCTCCTCAAGCTTGGTACATAAAAATAGATAGTCACCTAGTGCAACATGGTTTTCAAAGAAGTCCTTCAGATGCAAATCTCTATATCAAGAACAATGGTTCTAACATAGTGATTTTGGTGCTATATGTAGATGATCTGATCATAATAGGGAGCTCAAAGAATATGATTGATACAGTCAAAGATGATTTGAAGTAGTCGTTTGAAATGACAGATCTAGGACTTTTTCACTATTGTATTGGTTTGGAAGTGACTCAGAAAAGGAATCATATCAGAGTCACACAAAAGAAGTATGCCAAGACATTGATTGATAAATATCGTATGATTGGTTGTAAGTATAAGGAAAATACAATGGAGCCTGGACTCAAGCTATTGTGATATGATCAATCACCTCAGGTAGATGGTACTCTTTATCACAAATTGATTACGAGTCTCATATATCTAACAAATACCAGGATAGACCTTAGTTTTACTATAGGTTATCTTTCACGGTTCATGTAGGAACCAAAGGTGAGTCATTGGAAAGCAACAAAAAGAGTCCTTCATTATGTCCATGGTACTACAGATTTTGGCCTGGAGTACAAAAAGAATAGCAAATTCTATCTACAGGGATACATGGACTCAGATTATGCCGGATCTATTGACGATCGCAAATCAACTTCTGGATATATTTTTCATCTTGGATCTGGTCCTGTCTCTTGGCATAGTAAGAAGTAGCAGGTGGTTGCCATATCTTCTACAGAGGTAGAATATCACATAGCTAGTGGAGTAGTCTATGAGATAATTTGGTTAAGTCGCATTCTTACAAACATGGGTCTTCCAAAGAATCTTCCACTACATTTATTTTGTGATAATCAAGGTATTTTGAATCTTATCAAGAATCTTATATTTCATGATTGTACCAAAAACATAGACACCCAATGTCATTTCATTTGTGATGAAGTTCCAAAGCATCACATACAGCTCCACTACATTCCCACTGATGAGCAAATTGCATATATTTTCACCAAGGCACTTGCACGTGTCAAATTTGAATTGTTTCGCAATGCTCTTTGTATTTCCCAATAATGTAATAAGGGGGGATGTTAGCATAACATAGCATGCATATTACATTTTTGGTTTAAGTTGAGCGCCATTGTGTTTAAGCGCTTTAGGGGGTAGTTCCAAAAGGGTGGTTGGTTGGTTCAACTAACCAAACCAACCAACATGAATTGTATATATTTCAAACCATTCAATATATCAAATGCTTCATCATAATTCAACAAAAACCACATTAATAGATCCTAAGAGGGCTATTAGAAACAACCCTCTTTGGATAAACACCCTATTAGGTATAAGAGGGAAGCTTAGGCAACCCTAAGAGGGAGATTAAAAATCATCCTCTTAGGGTATCAACAAAAAATAAATTATAAATATCACAAAAAAATCCCAAGTCGCATTTTGGTTGAGCATTTTGGCAGCACACTATGGAGGTAGAGCTAGCTAGGGCTTTGAGTAGCATTTCGGTTGAGCATTTTATAGTGCACAATGAAGGTAGATCTAGCTAGGGATTTGAGCAACATTTTAGTTAAGCATTTCCAGTGCACGATAGAGGTAGAGCTTTGGCTTTAAGCAACATTTCGGTTGAGTGTTTCATAGCACACGATGAATGTAGAGCTAGGGGTTTGAGTAGAATTTTGGTTGAGTATTTTATAGTGTGCAATGGAGATAGAGCTAAGTCTTTGAGTAGCATTTTATAGTGCACAATGGAGGCAAAGATAGGGCTTTGAGCAACATTTTTCTAGCGTGCAATGGAGGCAAAGCTAGGAATTTGAGCAACATTTCACAGCGTATGATGGAGGTAAATATAGATATTTGAGTATTTTGGTAGTGTGCAACATAGGTAGATCTAGGGATTTGAGCATTTTGGTAGTGCTTCCTTCTATTTTTATTTTAGAGCTTCATTTGGTCTTCCTTTGATTTTTAGTTTTATTAATACCAATATGAAAACCCATAGTGGCTTCCTGTTTCTTGTTATTATTGAAAAGGAGAATTACTATGTATTTGGCACCTTGAATGAATATGGTTATGAGTTTTTCTATGTCCATATACTCAAAATTATGACTGCAAAAATGTTGTATTTGTATTTTCGATTGACATGGTGATTTGAAAATTATTCTCTTTTGGAATGTTGAAAGCCAAACTGCCCTGTTCGACTATGTACTATGTAAAAGTGGGGAATATTTCACCTTTATATATATATCTGGTTCCTAGTAATTGTTTGCATTGTGTGTGTTGTACAAAAATTGTATTTTAGAGCTTCATTTGGTCTTCTTTCAATTTTCAACTTTATTAATACCAATATGAAAACCCATAGTGGCTTCCTTCTGTTTTCATTTTAGAGATTCATTTGGTCTTCCTTCGATTTTTAGTTTTATTAATACCAATATGAAAACTCACAGTGGCTTCCTTCTATTTTCATTTTAGAGCTTCATTTGGTCTTCCTTCAATTTTCAGTTTTATTAATACCAATATAAAAACCCATAGTGGCTTCCTTCTATTTTTATTTTAGAGCTTCGTTTGGTCTTCCTTCGATTTTCAATTTTATTCACTTCAATATAGAAGGCTATGATATTGCATGACATGCATTTTTATTTTCAATGTTTATTTACATGCTATTTTTATGGTAGTCTTCCAGATGAAGATATGGGTAATACAGGATGCCATGTTGTTTATCTATTGGACGAACATGGAATTGACAACTGTCATGCTGCTTGAACTTTAATCATTAGAAATTTCACTTGGGATTATAAACATGCCACTCTATATAATTCTATTTTGGATGAGAAATGTGGCTTGCCCTTCACCTCTTTTGCCTTTCTATTTCCTCATCTCAACTATGTTGGAAACATTTATTTGGTGTTATGTCTTAGGTCCCTTTGAATTGTTTGTTGCTATCTTCTCATAGTCGAACTTATACAGGTCTATGCTAGTTGATATGTCCTCCTGACCAACATAAGACAAGGACATAATTTAGGGGTATATACTTGAAAGTTCATTTCACTTTCATAAAATATTTTACAAGTTAGTGATTTCTTGAATCAAATTTTAATTAATCTACTGATCCAATAGGTTGTTTTGAAGAGCCTACAAAATTTGATGTTCAAATTGAAGTGATAATATAATTTTCTTATTTTGTAGGTGTCATAGTATTGAGGATTATTAGATCACATAGTAGATATAGTAAGTGGAAAATTAAATATCTCCCTTAAAATAACTAAATAGTTTTGAAGATTAGTATATTAACAAGTCAAGAACAATAATTGGTAAATTAAACTTCTTTAATATAATTAAATATAAGGTAATTAATACAAAAGTGAATCTTCAACTTAAATAAAATGTTATCTCTAGCATGTTATTGTGAGTCATATGTCATATATATTGACATAGATTTATACAATGATTTGTATATTAAAGGGCTGTAAGAACTAGTCTTTAATTTAAAGACTATTTATTCATAACAAGACATTGAACTACCCCTAGGAGTGTTCTACTTTGTGGTTTAAATGATTCAAAGCCATATTAGATTTAGTTGGCACAAAATTATGTTGGATGCCTTCAAGCAACTCTATTTGAAATGCATATTTTTTACAAAGTCTATGATACATAGATGAATTTAACATTGTTATCTTAAGATACATGGTGCTCGAAATGATGAGCTTCATAGCAAGCTCTTAACATGTTTAAAAAAAGGAATACATGATCATTTTTTCTAAATTTGAGATTCTATTGCAAATAACTTTGATAAAAAAATTGGAGTAGGGAGTACATTTCAAGTTTATATTGTAGGTTGACATTGTAAATATATATGAATCTCCATGGTTTCTTTCTTATCTTAAGATACATGGTGCTCGAAATGGTGAGCTTTATGGCAATCTCTTAATACATTATTTATTTATTTTAAGGTAAGGTTTTTGAAAGGGTTTCCTTTTTCCTTTTATATCAACTTAGTCATATCAAGTTATATGGCCTATTTGGTGTCATCATATTTGAACCTTGATATGAGCTATGTCACCCATATGTCATAACCAATATGAAAACCCATAGTGGCTTCCTTCTATTTTCATTTTAGAGCTTCGTTTGGTCTTCCTTCAATTTTTAGTTTTATTAATACCAATATGAAAACCCACAGTGGCTTCCTTTTGTTTTTATTTTAGAGCTTTTTTTGGTGTTCTTTCTTCCACATTTGACATTGAGTGGAAACCCAAATAAACAAGGATTTCTTGAGAAATAATAAACTTTGAATGTTTTGAGTTCCTGGAAACGTTTTTACTATAAAAAGAAAAAAGAAACATTGGCAAGGTTTTGAGTTTCAAAAAAGCACCTACACTAAGTTATACATCTATCTATGTACATTGCATGAGTGGAAAATAGACTTGTTAAGAAATGGTCCAACCATTCAAATTTCAAATTTTAAAGTTTTTCATAATCAGTCTAAGCGAGTTTCAGTTTCTGATCTTAATAGGTTCATAAAATAATAATATTTTCATTTAACAAGAATTTAATTCACAAAAATTCAAATATGATTGAATTCTTGCTAAAACATGTACTACATATTGAAAATTATTTTAGATTTGCCAATGACAGGATAAAGTGCAAATGTTGTGCTTTGGTGCTCTCCATTTCCTCACAATTTTTTTAATTGGTTATATGGGGTTGAAAAGGGTCACATGCATATCACTTCTAATTTAATGAACCACATCATTGTGGTGTTACAACAAACCTTATTATCAGAGGCCTCCTTATTATAGGAGTATCCATCACAATGGGGGGATTTGTACTCAAGTTGCATTCAAAAAATTGCATCCCATTTACCATTGCTCCATAATGCCTTGGACCTTTATTTCTTCACACATTAAAATTTGCAATATCCTTTATGTTTCAATTGTCAGGGGCCCCGATGTGGACTTATGATAGGTAGGAAAGCATTGTATAGTAGGTGTAGATGTTTGCATCATGGAATGTCATGGATGATCACATAACTTGTAAGTGGAAACGAAGTTTGTTTCATTCTCTACTTAATACTTTTACAACTTTTGTTTCCCAAGGTTTTTGTGGGTGGATCTGTCTAAGGGCTTCACCATGTAGTTCATACGAGTTAGTTCTTGGTTTTGCAAATATGATTTTCTTCTTGAGGGGTTTTGCCTTATGAAGGTAGGAAAAATACTCTAGTTTAGGCTTGTTGATATTCTTATAATACCAAATATTTGGTTTTTATTATTATTGTCCTTTCAATGACGACTGTTGATTTTACTTTTGCTTTGATGATTCTTATAACACTAGATATTCTACTTGTATATATATTGTTGTTTTAAAAACTATATTAGTTACTTTTTATGGTTTGCTTTCATGTCTACAAAATCCTTTTAGTGTTAGATCTCTAGATATGATACAATACTTATTTTCTCCCCTACTTGTTTAGATTATCTCTCCTATCATTTCAGTTCTGAAATAAAATTTCCAAGCTTTATTTGATTGTGTTGATTATTTTATTCAAGGTTTCATACAATAGTCTGTAACTAAAAATATCTATATATTTGTTAGTTATATCATCATATGACTTTCAAGTGGAAACAAAGTTTGTTTTATTCTCTACTTAATACTTTTGCAATTCTATTTCCCAAGTTTTTTGTGGGTGGATCTGTTTAGGGGTTTCACCATGTAGTTCATGAGATTTAGTTATTGGTTTTACAAATATAGTTTTCTTCTTGAGAGGTTTTGCCTTATGAAGGCAGGTTAAATGCTCTAGTTTAGGTTTGTTGAAATTCTTTTTTAAAATAAAATTGAATATATATATATATATATATTCTTAAAAAATATTACAACAATATTATTTGAATATAAGCACATATTGTTTGATCAGTGGCAACTACACCATCCATGTCAGTAGTTGCAAGCCAATTGTATGATTCATTGGTTTTTGGAGACCCCATCCCTAGCATTGACACTAGCACTACGCTACTAGTACTGATACCAACACTATACTATAGGATAATATGTTAAGAAGTGGGATCATAGAGGTGTATGGCACATGCTGCATTGACATGAATACTGAAGACCCATAGGAACTAGATAAAGTGCCTTTTGATTCTTTTCTTGTTTTATTTTGAATATATTTGTTGCTTTACTTTGTAGTGCTCTATTGTTGTAAGATAGAGGAAAGAAACCTATGTTAGTTGTAGTTTCACAGAGTCTATGGTAATGCAAAGAATATTGTAACTTTGCTGTGTAATGGGTTGAATGCACAAATTTGGGCATTGTATCATAACAAGCATGCATTATGAACAATTTTGTTGTACAAATCCCAGATCTGGATATTGCAATGTAAACAACCCTGTTGTTGTAATATAGAACATAATGATATAAGGAGCATATAGTTAAGGAAGATAGAGTTGAGTATCTTCGTGTGTTTATGTTTTATCATTTTCAGCTTTTTGATATTCTTTTATTTCTTTGTTCCAACTATTGTTGTTACTTAACACATATGTCCTTTATCATAAGCATTAAATTACAATATTTTATGAAAATTTTGACTCAACTACCCTAGTAGCAACTTTTTTATTGACTAAACCTATAGAATCTGCCTCAAAATGGATTATTTTCATCCAAAGAAATCATGTCCCTTAAAAGGATAGAGATCATAGTTAGTCCAACAGACTTGAATTTACACACTTCAAATTTTAGCTTCTATCATGCTACTAATCCTGTTAATACAATCCATAAGTAGTCTCAATTTAAATTGCAATGAAATGCTTTAGTTTACTGCATGAATATGGAAAAGCAGACATAGGGAAGCTAGTGGTATCTCCTATCATTCCAGTTCTAAAATATAATTTCTAAGCTTTGCTTGATTATGTTAATTATTTTATTCAAGATTTCATACAATAGTCTATAACTGAAAATATCTATTTATTTATTAGTTAAATCATCATATAAATTGTAAGTGAAAATGAAGTTTGTTTCATTCTCTACTTAATAATTTTACAAATTCTATTTTCCAAGGTTTTTATGGGTAGATCTGTCCAGGGGTTTCACCATGTAGTTCATGCGAGTTAGTTCTTGGTTTTGCAAATATGGTTTTCCTCTTAAGGGGTTTTTCCTTATGAAGGTAGGTTAATTGCTCTAGTCTGAGACCCCCTAGAGGGATACACCTACCCTACACCACAAGAATCAAATAAGTGATCAAGCTTGAATTTAACTAGGCCTGACCATTACATTTTAGAATCCAAGAGTGTTTTATTTTTGCATGTATTGAATAAAATGTAAAGTAAGTGAAAATAACATAATCAAGTAATAATGAGTATAGCAATCCAATCATATTAACAATTATATTTAATTTTTGATAATATTTTCTTGATAAACATATATTCTTATTATATCTTCTCCATATATTGTATTGATGTAACAACAACTAATGCTAATGGAGATAAATTTAACCATATCTTTTTCTTTTGTTATGAAACCAATTCTTTTCTTTCAACTAACTCTTCTAGTTTTTTTTGAGCTAAGGGTTCTTCCTTTTGTTTTGCAACAACTTTTGCTTTTTATATTAGAATATTTAGTTGAAATAAAAGAACTAGTTTTAGAACAAACATAGTCAATATAAACAAAAAATACCAAGAAAGACACCATGAGTACCTAAGGCTATCACAATAAATCAGGAGTCAATGACACACACCTTGCACACTAGTAAGTACTTGAAATTTGATAGTGTTGTTCAATAGTGGTTGACCTAGGCATATTAGAATTGATCGTGGTTTTGTCATCGACTATGGTGTATTGTAGCAACTGGTGGAGGATACCAACTATGAAGTTCTATTAACAAGGAATATAAGGAGGTGACCCATAACATAAATGAATCTAATGGTGAGAATACTTGAAATGAGGTTGACAATGCTTTGGCTAATGAAGAAGGTATGTAGATCACACAAGAAATTTGCTCATGATGTTGGGTTACTCATTGTTGTCATACTATATGGCATAATGATGTTTGGATGGTATCGACATTATAAGTGTTGATGCCAGGTCATCACACACTTCAAACACTAAATATCATAGAAAGAGAGGTCCAACAAGATGTGCAATAGATTCAAGCAACACAGATAAGATGGAGATCATTTGCAATCTAAATGGATAGCCCGTAGGTAAAAATTCTATTAAGTTTTCATCTTACTTGGGGGTGATTATGAGGGAGATTGTCCCTATCACCCATACAGACTGGAGAGCAATCCTAGTGGAAGTTAAAAACCAGTTATGGACACTCATTATGGTAACTTTCTAGCCAATGCAATTCATAGTAGTGTCCATTTTTTGAATACGTATATAAATGGTTGCATCTAATAAGATACTAGTTTGATGCAAAAAAAATATATCATTTCGAACATAATGAAGAAATGGGTCTTCGTGACCATGGACAAGCAATGGCATGAACATAAGCATCGACTTGTGAAAAACCACTATGATAAGTATGATAATGATAAATATAGAATTGCTAATCCCCCATATCATGTATCATAAAAATATTGGGAAGCCTTTGTGAATGGCAAGAGCAACACTGAGTTTAAGGCAAGTACCAACCAATCTGCTATGGTAGTTCATATCATTGTTATGTTCATGTGAATTTTATTGACCTTGCTCTCCCTAATGAATTTATATATTGGTTTCTTTGTTGCATTGTAGGCGGTGAGGCAAAGGAACAAACAAAAATATCTCACCAATCCATCATGCACACTTGTAGTCGAATAGGATATGCTCGACTGGAGCATGAAATGGTATTCTATCATACTCGTCCATTATATGTGATAAACATAGCTATATTGTTTTGTCGTATGACTTATCCCCATGTCTCTCCAACTATATATCTTGCAGAGGAAGAGCCAACCAAATGTGAAAACTCCACTACCAAGGGCAACTATGTGGATGGTAGCTCATACAAAGAAGGATGGGGCTCCTATTTCACTAGAAGTTGCAGAGACAATCATAAGTGACATTCCCTTGGAAATAGTAATACATTGAACTTCAAACCATTATTATATCAATTTTTTTAACATGTTACCAATTAACTATGCATGTGATGTTGTGGAAAACATGCCAAAAGGGATGCCATCTTTCGGTAAGACCTCAAGGAGGTAGAGGTATCCATTTAGGAAAATGCCCTTCCAGGGACTCGGACTAGCCTACCACATTTGGCATGCTCAAGGAGCATAACAAACACACAAAACCAATTTAAAAATAAGTAAATAACATACAAAAATAATAAAATAAAATGAAAAAGAAGCTCCTAGAGAGTGCAAAAACATGAAAGAGAAGCTTGAAAAGACAATAAGATAAAAGAAACCAGAAGAGAAACGATATAGAAAGATACAAGAACCACATAACAAAATAGAAGCAAGTCAAAAATAACATAACACTATGAAATGTTACATGTTGAACTCAAAATTGTAATGATCCCTTGCATATAATTCCATAGGTAGCATCACTACATGCTATGCCTACAAGTGGACACAACATTGGTGGTGGTGATCAAGGCACAAGCAACTGCTCAATACCTTCTAGGCCAAAGTCATCAATGGTACAACTATTATTTCAAATATAAAATGGTTGACTTAGTTTGTATTGTATGTTATGTAGTGAATTTATCTAGGTTATTGATTTTCCATGTAGGGACTGAAAATGACATCAATCACTCAAACTAAGATAAGGGAATGCTACTTGACTCAGATCCATAACGATAACATAGTGGTCAAAGGCACGGTGATTAGTACTAATCCTAAAGACCTTATACATGGTCAACATTTGGGTGAAGGTTATTGGAAATTCAATGTGCACGTCACCCATAAAGAGGAAACAATATTGTATAGAAGGAATAATGATATGGACACAATGAAGGATGTTGTGGGCTCCTTCATTGCCTAGCCTAAATTAGATATTGTTTACAAATAATGGGCAACCAAGCTAGGAGTGAGGCAAGTAGGTATCCTGAGCATGAGGTTGGCCAGTCAGGATACCCTCTCACCTCATCTCTAATGGTTGGGGTGGGTAGGGGTGTTTAGACATCTACCCATTATATGGAGGGCTCAGGTTGTCCATTCACCTATATCTATAAATAAGAATTACACTTGAAATAAGAATTTTTATTTTACATATATAATCTTGTTTAGAAGGAATGATGAGATGGCCACAATGAAGGATGTTGTGGGCTCCTTCATTGTCTAGCCTATATCAAAGATTACCTTTTCTCCATTTACTTCTCCCTTAGTGGTCTATCTACGTAACTATTATTTTTTTTTTCATTTAAGCTTGCATTGAACCGAGTATTTTTGTAGTTGATTTTGGTTTATGTAGTTGTTTATTAGTGTTTTTTTCTTCCCTTTTCAAAAGGGTTTATATTCTATTTATGGATAAAATCACTTCTACTCTATATTTGATGTTACCTCTTTTAGTTGTTGACATCTATCTTTATGAGTGACTCGTTCATAGCCCTTGTGTTCTCTTATGTTGCTTGAATATGATGGAACTTTTTCTAATAGAGGTTGTGACAAGATGGTGCTAGATGGATTGAACAAACCCTATAAGTGTATCTTTTTTATCTTTTATATTTTTGATAAACTTACCTATGGACTTGTTATTATGTTCTCCAAAATATCCTAGAGAAATAATACATATATTCTTTTATGCAAATTGACATTTGCATGATTATTCAAACACATATATAATTGGTTCATCTTGTTAATTTTATTTTAATCTATTATGGAGAATGCTTGGTAGGACGTTCAAGAATCGAGGATTTTGAACAAACAAGATTTTTCCATGTCTAAAAATTTTTAGGGAGTAGACCTACAACTTTGACCCACTAAGGAAATCACATACTGTAGATGACTGGAATGCCTTTTCTAAATAGTGATTAGAATTTTCTAAATGTGAAATTCTTGTTTGTATTTGCATCATTTTGGTTATATTTTCTTGACATGAAGATTTGTATAGTGGTTGTTGCTTGAATTTGTGAATTTGGAATTTACATGGAAATGGAAATCTAGATGCATTATTGTTGGCTTTAAAGCTTTATGACAAGCTTCCTTCAAATATGGGAAATTTATGCAAAATATTACCACCTGTTAATAGTCTGGGGGATCTGTTCATAACTGATCATATGCTATTGCTTGTTTCTTCATTGAAGGAATCATCCTTCTGTCATCCTCGGGTTCACTCTGTCTGGCAAGATTTATTAGACACTTTGTTTGTAGACCTAGAAAAGGTCACCAAGGTTGAATAACAATCCTTTTCTACCTATATCTGGATGCTAAAAAAATGGATCTACCACTCAACTATTCAAATTACAAGTTGAAATATGGTGTTGATTTTAGATGTGTTATAACCTGAGCCTATCTATTTAGAGACATCAAGGCTTGAATTGAAGATCCATACAATGGTTGTTGCTTGAATTTGTGAATTTGGGATTTACATGGAAATGGAAATCTAGATGCATTATTGTTGGCTTTAAATCTTTATGACAAGCTTCCTTTAGAGATGGGAAATTTATGCAAAATATTACCACCTATTAATAGTTTGGGGGATCTGTTCATAAATGATCATATGTTATTGCTTGTTTCTTCATTGAAGGAATCATCCTTCTGTCATCCTTGGGTTCACTCTATCTAGCAAGCTTTATTAGACATTTTGTTTGTAGACCTAGAAAAGGTCACCAACCATACTCCGATTATCGGAACATGGTTGAATGATAACTTAAAAAACATGTAAACTATTAGGCCCTCCAATTGGTATTATTTGAGTTTATGTGATAGATTTATTACCATCTAAACAACCTATACAATATAAATTATCATGCACCTGGATGCATCTACATCCTTCAGTTAGATGTCCTTATATATGGAATTGTCTCTCAAGTCAACCATTTTAAAAAAGATATATCTTTTATTCTACTAGAAAGTTAGAAGTTGAAAAAACAAACAAACAGTTTAATAGCTTCTAATTGAAATGCTTTGGACAGAGAGTTATTTTACTAATTGTATTTTTTAATCAATAGGTTGAATTTAAGTTTTACATTGGTTTATACCATATTGTAGGAGTTAATCTGAGAGAGTACATTTGCACAAGTTTCATTTTTATTGCATATGTTATTTGTAACTCTCCAAGAAGATCCAAGTTTGACTAATAAATCTGGTTTCTTAGGGCTGATAAGTTATAATAACAATCTTTTCTGCCTATATCTAGATGCTAAAAAATGGATCTACCACTCAACTGTTCAAATTACAAGTTGAAATATGGTGTTGATTTTAGATGTGTTATAACCTGAGCCTATCTATTTAGAGACATCAAGGCTTGACATGAAGTTCGAGAGAGTAGAAACCTCCCCATCCATTTGTTGAACTATGGTCATGGGCACAAATTGTAATTGCCAATTTTTGGGTTCAACAACTATACACTAAACTAGTTTCAACTCTAGAAGCAACAACAACTATCCAATAGTAGTAAATTCAAACATATACTTTATTCTCAGAGTTTGCTTTTAATAAGGGGAGTGTAGGGGGTTTGGTTTGTAGAGCAATCAGGCAACTATGTTATATATGTCATGCCTAGATTACACATGCATTAAACATGTCATTACGTAGGTTAATCATGCATCAAACATTATCTGAGATTAAACATTGGATTAGATAGTTCTCAATTCTCATTACAACTAATGAACTTACTAGCTTTTCTCTATTTATAGGGGTCCCTTGCATGTCTATGCTAAGTGAATTACATATACACTATTATTTGGTAGTGTCTTCCTTGAGCACTTGACATACTTATGTTTTTTGTGTTTATGGGTTGTGTACTTTGTAGATTGGAAAATCTAATAGTGTTCACTCTAATAAGCTACAATCAAGACTTCTAAAGTCCATCGGTGCTAGGGTAGGCTTGTATATTTTGGTTTGTGGAAATACCGATCCATACAGGTGTTCCTCATGAATTTACATTATTGGTTTACTATTTATATTATAGAATTGAAGCTTATTATACCAAATCCCTTTTTGCAGCTTTCCTTAGAATTCTTCCCAATTTTTAGAAAAATATTTCTTAGACCAATTGCAGGCATGTGTTGTTTTCTAAATTTTTGAAGAACTAATGTCTATGTTCCATTTCATCAAAATTTTTGATTTCTCCATTTGTAAATTCAGTTCTAGTTATATGATTTGATAAAAAATTGGCATCTTTGATGCATGCATTTAAATCATTTGTGGTATAATTGTAAATTACATTACTGTTTGGCCTAACTTCTAGTCCCTCCAACATGGATCACCTCCTTTATATTTTTTTAGGGTGGGACCATAAGAGGGTGGTTTAAAACCACCCTCTTAGGGCTAAGAGGTTAAACTGCCCTCTTAGGGCTAAGAGGGCAGTTATAAACCACTCTCTTAGGCCTAAGAGGTCTTAACCCTAAGAGGGTGGTTAAAAACCGCCCTCTTAGTCCTAAGATGATGGTTCACAACCACCCTCATAGTCCTAAGAGGGTGGTTTTTAACCACCCTCTTAGACCCTAATATGGAGGTTCTTTGAGGCGATTTTTAGTCATCATCATATATCACAGACTTTTTACGATACCCTCATAGACGACGGTTGAATAACCACCTTTAAAGATATTTAAGGGTGGTTTATAAGTATTGTTAAAGCCCTTTTTTGGTGTAGTGATGCATCCATGACTCACTTGGTCTGAATTTGAGATAGAATTATTCATCTATTTTGTACCTAGTGAGTATGAAGATTTCATTGGATCCCTCACCAATTTAAGATAGACAACATATATCCATGATTACCAGATATAATTTGAAAAGCTGGAAAATTACACTAGGGGATTGAGTGTCAAGTTTTTCATAGTTGTTTCATTAGTGGATTAAAGGAAGATATATGTGCTAAAGTAAAAATGTTCAAGCCAAACAACATGATGGCAATTGTAGGATTGGGTAGGCTAGCTGAAGATAAATTCATAGCACAAAGGTATACTTTTAAACCTCCCTAAACTTGAACCTTGTTTTTATCCTAGAAATCATCGAACTTAGAAAATAAACCACTCCAAATCAAACATATCACTTAAGAAGAAAATGAGGCATGTAGGGCACAAGGGATATATTACAATTATGATGATAAATATTCTCTAGGCCATAAGTATGTACAATAGAAACTATATTTACTTGATGTAGGTGAACCTTCCACTAGGGAACCACATGAAAAATGGGAGAACCTTAGAGAAGAAGATCATCCTAAGGAGTCTAAATCAAAAAATGACCAACCACCTAAAATTTAGTACATGCATTAGCTAAAATTTCTTCTCCCTAGACCATGAAAGTGGTAGGGCATTTCAAGGACCAATGAATCATAATCATCATTGATTCTGATGGTACCCTTAATTTTATTGATCCTTGAGAAGCTAAAAAAATAGATTGTTATATCTACCCTTATAGTTCATTTGAAGTAATGGTTTCTAATGGGGGCACTCTACCATGCAAAGGAAAATGCAAAAATATAAAAGTGACGATGGGTGAATACAACCTCAGGATAGACATGTTTTCCCTTCCTTTAGGGGGTTGTGATATTATGTTGGAAACTCAATGACTTTGTACCTTTGGCCCAATAGTGTGAAAATTTTCTAAGTTATGGATGCAATTCATAAAACATGGGAAGTAATACACTCATTGTGGTATGATTGTAGGTCCTACCAACTCATCAAATAACATCAAATGCATTTTTTTAAAGAAATCGTCTCAAGGGATGGTGGTATTATTGTTTGCACTACAAGCCCCTAATACAATAATATAGTTTAGTTATCTGAATTATAGGAAATAATTAATAAACATGCACCTGTATTTGCAATACTAGAAGGGTTACCTCCATGATGCACCCATGATCATGTCATTGAGCTTATCTTGGGAAGCTTACTATTGAACATTTGTCCCTATTGGTATCACTATGTGCAAAAGACTAAAATTAAAAAATATTGTAGGAGTTATTAGTAGTATGAGTCATTCAATCGAGTGTCATCCCATATTATTCCCCAATAATTTTGGTTCATAATAAAGATAGGTCTTGGTGGTTATGTGTGGATTTTTGAGAACTCAAAAAATTACCATAAAGGATAAATTTATCATTTCTATCATTTATTAGTTCTTGGATGAACTCCATGGTGCTCGCTTCTTATCAAGGTTGGATCTTCATTTAGGTTATCATCAGATCAGATTGGGGGAATATAATATTCCAAAGACATCATTCCACACTCATGAAAGCCATTATGAATTCCTCATCATGCCATTTAATCTTACCAATATGCCATCCACATTTTAGAGTCTCATGAATGCAATATTTTAACCATTTCTATATAAATTTAGTTTGATCTTTTCTAAAAATATTTGGATTTACATTCATACATTGGAACATTTTCAACATTTAGAAAATACCCCAAAGCTCCTAGATTATAATCAACTATGTATAAAATGATCAATTATTTTTATTGGAATGAATGAATTGGAGTACCTAGGACATATAGTTTCAAAGGAAGGGGTTAAGGTGAATCCGAAGAAGATTACTACCATACAAGAATTCCCCAAACCACACACTCTCAAAAGTATTTGGGGATTTCTAGGACTTATTTACTATCATTAAAATTTATCCATGATTATGAAAATATCACATACTCTTTGACAACTATGTTATGGAAGAACTCATTTCTATGGTTAGAACTCGCCAAACATGCCTTTCTATGACTCAAACAAGCTATGTTTTCTACTTTCATTCTAGCTATGTCTAATTTCTTCAAGCCATTTATGGTTGAAAATGATACCTTTGAAAGTGGAATTGGTGTAGTGCTTATGAAGAAGGGCAACCATTGGCCTTCATTAGTAAGGTACTATTAAGCAAAAACTTGGAGATGATGGTAATATTACATGCGGTCAACCAATAGAGGCCTTATCTTATTGGGAAACATTTTTCCATAAAAATAGACAACCATAGCCTTAAGTAATTTATTGAGCAGTGTGTATCTATGCACAAACAACAAAAATAGGTTTCCAAATTGTTGGGGTATGGCTATGATTTCATTTATAATAAGGGAAAGGAAAAATGTATTTTTTGATGCACTATACTTTGCATATGAGGATTAGGGTTATGTTATGTTCCATCTCTACTCTGTTTCCTCAAAGGATCCATAAGATTTAAGAAGTGACCCAAGATTTCATGATAGCATCTACGATACCAAGGTTGCCTTGTTATCCCTAAAAATTTTCCATTTTATAAGTTTATACTACATGAAATGCATGCTTCTATGATTTTAGGACATGCAGGCTTCTTAAAGACATATGAATGGGCTAAATACATATTTTTTAGGAAGGAATGAAAAATGATATCAAGAACTTTGTTGTAAAATTGTCACACTTTTCAGCTTGTTAAGGGTGAAACTATTCACACATTAGGCACACTCCAACCTCTTCCTATTTTGGAGACCATTTGGATGGATATTTCTATGGATTTTATTAAAGTGCCCCAAAGTATGAAGGACTTCCCTAATGGACAGTTAGTACACTACGTTTTATGGGTATATTTTGTAAACACCTAGTATTTCTAAGGAGAACACAATCCTCCACCTAATATTATCTACTTAAAACCTTTTTAGCCTAATATGGTCTATTGAATACAAGCAGGCAACGATACAAGAAGACAAAGCCTAGGCTATATGATTTTTTGATTTAATGATGCAACAAAAATAAAAAAATATTTTCCTTTCAAGGTAAGGGTGTAAGAGAGGAATGCAACAAATAAATTATCCTAATGTAAACTACATGCACTTCAGTTTTATTCTTAGAATAGAAATGATAATGATGTATCTTTTTGTGTTTAAAACTACTCTAAGTTCCATTCACCTTGTTAAGTTGAGAAAATAGAAAACAAAAACCTAAACCATAATAGACAACAAGCAAAAGCTATCCTATAGAGACATAAAATAGAAATTGTAGAACAAAAATACTTGATTTGGTTGTAATAGGAAAACCATTGCTTGTAAGTACATATGCTAATAGCAAAACTATCACCTATATGTAAATACGTTGCAAACCTTTTCACATGCCTTTCGATATTTTCGTAAGAACCTATAAAATAGATAAGAAAATAGAGAAAAATGATAGAAGTTTAGTGCAAGGGGATTTACTAGGCCTATGGAAGATAATAAGTTTCTTGATCCACTTGGTCATATCCCTGTTTCCTTGATAACAAGTGGGAAAATACCTAGAACCTATGGAAAAGGCTTTCATAGCAAAATCATTGTCTACTTGCAATCTGACAATGTTTTTGCTTTTTATAGCAAAATAAGCACTTAATGTTGATTTTATAGTTCATAAGTAATATAACTTTTAAATTATTTTATTTTATTGAACTATAAATTAGGAATTATCTAATCAATGATATTAATATGATACACATTCACGATTCACTTCCTAATCTCTAGTAAAGTACAACGAAATACTTCTATTACCTAATTTGGTTGACATTCATATACCATAATTTTAGTTATCCTAAAAAATTAGTTTTATTGCAATTCATGATTTTTAAAAGGACCATATATGGTTTAGTCTTATATAGTCCATTATAGCATGGTGTAATACACAATCCCAATAGCAAGACTTAGATTGATTGTTCTATAAAATTTAATTATTTTTCTTGTCTTCAAAGTTAGTTATAGATGATACTTTTTGAGACTTATCCATCATGAAAGATATCAAACTTATTTGGCACATATATTATGATTATAACTTCAATCATAACATTTTAAATGTGTTTCTAAATTGAGTCCTCTATAGACCATTCAAGTATGTCAAAAATCTTCAAATTCATCCAAATTAGTTGAAGAAGCCTTCATTTTAGAGGTAGTCATATTCAATGTGCTAATAAAGGAACATGCTCATAAGGCAACCCCTTTTTTTTTCTAGTGCTTTTTAAAAGTCCATTATCATCAACGATTTGTTTTTTCATTTTTCTTTGTTTTTTCCTTTTGTGTTATGCACTTTTAAGTGGTAGAAAGAGTTCTTCATGAATTTTTTAAAGTGTGTTTATTTTTCATTTTAATAAATGGAAAGACAACATGTAGTAATAAAATTTAGATAGAATCACACAATGTGCTAATAACTTGTAGGAGATTGTTAGCTTTTGAAGATAAATACTAAAGATAAAATAACTTCAAGATCTAAAATAAAGTTGCAACATGAAACATAAGATAATGATAATATTCTAAATATGTAAAACTCATAAATAACTTCAAGAATAACTCATATAACTGCCATTAACAAATGCTCACAAAAATTGTATCTCTATTGAATAGAGATCAAGTACTCATACTTACAATCACTCTCCAACTACAATCCATGTATCTTGCACACACACACATAGATACATATACAATGGAATGTGACTCTTCATATGGAGCACTCTTGGCCTTCACTCTTCTAGAGAATCTTCATCTTCCTATTCTATGGATTCATGTGCACATGGACTATTATGCACATTTACAATACCAAAATACTTTGCACACTTTAATAATACTTTTGCATTTATTACATTGCATAAAGTAAATACTCAACTTCTAATCTAGGACACTCTTTCCTAATCTAAAGATGTACACAAGGTGGTACATTAGCATGTACCAAATAATGTGATATATTCCAATATAGATATAGAACACAAATTAAATTCATATTACATGGCAATAAGTAGGAAAGCAAAATAAAATAAAATATATTTTTAGTTTTATAAAATAATTATATCTCATGATAAAACTAATTAAATTATAATATCTTAAATAAAAATAATACCTAAAGGATTCAATTTAGAGTGATTTGAATATCTGGCTGGCAAAGAGTTCATTAAAATAAAATTCTCATGGTTGTTATGATAATACAGTCTATTGTAATTTTATTATGTTATTTGTTGAAATATCATAATTATATGATAATAATGTGGTTTGTTGAAATGTTATAGTTACATGGCATGTGTTTAATCAATTTTTATGGTTGTCATGAAAATATAATTTATTGTAACACCATTATATTGTTTATTTAATTCTTATGATTATGATAATAAAGTTAGTTATAATATCATTATATAGTTAATTAAAATATTGAAAAAAAACATAATACCATGTTATTTAATTTCTATAATTTTCATGATAAAAAAGTTTGTTACAATATCTTTATATGATTTATTAAAATATTGGAAAAACATTTAAAATTTCCCTACGATTTGTTATAATACCTATATTACAATGTAACCATGAAGAATGGTCAAATAAAATTAAATCCTTTATAGACCTGTCATATTTATTAAGGGTTTTATTTGCTTTCAACTTCATGGTCAAATAAAATTAAATCCTTATTAAATCCTTTATATCAGACCTGTCATATTTATTAAGGGTTTTATTTGCTTTGAATTGCATTAGCTCACACCATAAATATGAAATTTACATTGACAGTGAAATGTTTCGTTTCTTTCCCTTTCTTTGGGGAGTGTGGTATAGATTCTGAATTAATGACCAACTAGGTTGGAACGCAATATTTGCTTTACGTAGATTTAAATCCATCAGGTTAGTTACGTTTCTTTCTTGGACTCAAATCACCTTTTTCTTTTAACTGTATTTAATTAAAATAAAAAGAGATTATTTTAAATAATAAAAGATTTTATACATCTGCCAAATTAGGATTTATTAAATTTACAACTGTCACATGCCATAATAAAATTTGTTAGCTTATAAAATTTAGAATATATATTTATATTCTTTAATGTAAAGTGGAAGTAATTAAACTTTGTACTTAAAAAGACAAATTAAATTTTTAAAACGTGTTAACTTATAAAATTTAAAATATTTATTTATATTCTTTAATGTAAAGTGGAAGTAATTAAACTTTGTACTTAAAAGACAAATTAAATTTTTACTCATGAAAATAATTAACAATGATTGATACACAAATACAGTAAAAGATCATATAAGATAAGAATATGGAAGGAAAATAATAATTACATCTCATAGAGAATGAGTTTTTTAATGAAGGATAGAAGGATAGTATAGTGGTAGGGTTTTATTTTTGTTTTTTCTTTTCTTTTCGAAGAGGTTTAAGGTTTTAATTATAAGGTAGGCCATATGGTTGTTGGGGAGTGTTTTTCAATTGACTATCTGTGTTGGATGCCTTAGAAGGTTGTGATTCCATTTACTTTGTCTAGTCCAATGGGCTAGGGTTTGTAGTGGCAACACCTAATGGTGTTACCTATTCCCCTATGTATTAAAAAAGTGTTTCTCATATAAAAGGAACAATAAAAGATAATTGATGATATTGTATAATTGAAATCACATATATTATTTGTTGTTGTAGGCATTAAAAATATTTTAAATTATTTTAATAAATAAAAGCCTATTTTTTAATTTGTTTATATGTGTATGATTTTTTATTTTTATTGCTAAATTTGATATAATAAAATGTAATAGATAAAATTGATATAGACAAGTTTTAAATAATTACTTAATTAATTAAAGAATATAATTTTTATAATAAAAAATATTAATTATCAATATGAGTTGGTCTATAATATGATTAGAACTTATATCTTAAGCAATAAAAAATCATGTCCAAAAGCATGATAAGTTTTGATAGCATGTTAAAGGACATAAATTTTAGATAGCAAAAATATTGAAACATATAATGCTAAAATGTAATAAATACAAGTTAGTTTAAATAACTAACACAATACTCAAAACCCTAAAAAGCAATAAACATAAGATAATTTAAACAATTAGTTTAGGGGCCATAATGGCAACCCCAAGAAGTGATAAACACACAATAATTTAAGGGCCATGAATGTTGTTTCTGAGAGTCATCCAAATTGGAGGAAGGATCATCGAGAGTAATCTAGCCATGACATGAGTGACCTATGTCTACTCTTGTTGTAGCTATTATAATTGGTTTTTTTTTCTCTACTTGATCCACCAAAAATTTAGAGTCTCAATGAGCTACCATAACTAAAGCGACTATCAAGAGAGATATTGTGAATGAATCTGATTATGACCACATGAACGAAGAGCCACTAGTGCCTCTTGGCCTTAATAGAGTAATAACCCCATGATCTTAAGGCCCCTTGTCCCTATCTATAAGGGAATGCCACCAAGATTGTCGAGAAGAACTTGACTCAAAATGCAAGAGGGGTTCTTTCAATGATCTATAGATCTTGAAGATGCTACAACTACATAGTAATCTTATACATTTGAGATTAAATTTGTAACATGACATTGAAAATTTCAAAGGACTTATTAAGAATGAAAAAAAGAAGAGATTTGACCTTAAAAGATAGCTAGATTATCTCTTTTCAAAAAAATAAATAAAATCTTTGTTTTTTTTTTTTTTTCAGTGAAAAACCCCTTGTGGGGCCGCCTTGGTCTAAGAGACCATGAACAGGGGGTTCTACACCGTCAAAGTCACCTGTGGGCCGCACCCAGACCTGCCCACACCAACATTATCAATTGGATTTTGGGTACCCAATTCAGCTTTTTGGTAGGGTGGAGATTCGAACCTGGGACCTCCCTTGGAGGATTGCCCTCTCCTCTCCAACTCACCTACAACACCTAGGTAAATCTTTGTTTTAAAGACATGTCATAACTAATCAATATTGATTAATTGGTAAAGGTGGTCCCCCATGAAAACATGTTTTTAAAAAATATTTAATATAATAGTTAAACTATTTTCATAGAAATCATTATTAAATAATTAAATTAAATATTTAGTTGTTAATAAAATAAAAGTAAAAAGTAAAATAGATTTTAATGTCCATTAGACCATAAACCATATGAGACTATATCGGACTATCCTTATGGAGGATATTGTTTATTCAATGTCCTTATCCAACTAGATCTTGATCACTAGATCCTTTTCCTTTTCAAATAATATCACATAATGGACATAGTGTAGTTGATTGTGTTATTTGCTCACCAAACTTCATTTCAAGGATAAAAGATTTAGAAATTGAAGCAAATCCCATGGAGCTAAAATTTTATCACAATCAAATGTACATAAAGATAAAAATGCAAGAAAATGGGCAATTAGAACATCTTCAAATAATTGAAGGAAAGACAACAAGAAACATCTTTATGACAAAGAAAAAATTACATAACAGAAAAACTGAAAGTTGTTACAATAATATATCCATAGGCTCATTCTGGTAAACTGGTAGTTAAGAGAGTATGGGATCTTCAACAACAAACAATTAAGATCTTCTTGCTAGTGCATATCCGCTGTGGTCCACTATCCTCCACTTCTTTACTTTTGGTTCTTCGGCCAGCGAAATCATGACGTTTTTCCTAGAGATGGCCTACGGGCTTTAAAATATCATGAAATCATGATGTTTCTCCTTGACTTAGCCTATAGACTTCAAAATGTTGCGACATCACAATGTTTTTCTTGGAGATGGGCTACGAGCTTCAAAATATCATAAAATTGTGATGTTTCTCCTTGAATTAGCCTACAGACTTTAAAATATTGTGACATCACAATGTTTTTCCTGGATATGGCCTACGAGATTCAAAATATCGTGAAATCATGACATTTCTTCTTGAATTAGCCTATGAATTTCAAATATCATGATATTACAATTTTTTTTTGGAGATGGCTTGCAGGTTTCAAAATATCACAAAATCATGACATTTCTCCTTGATTTAGCTTGTGGACTTCAAAATATTACGACACCATGACATTTTCCTAGAGATGGTCTATGGGCTTCATAATATCATGAAATCGTGATGTTTCTCCTACAATTAGAAAAATTTTGAGAAGACGTCTCGTTACTCCCCTTGATGTAGTTATGTTGACCTACAAGTTTCATTGATGATCGATTGCAGCAAAGAGTTCCATTTATGATCGATTGTAGTAGAGAGTTGCATTAATGATCGGTTGTAGCAGAGAGGGATTTATTGATGATCAAATGTAGCAAAGAGTTGTATTGGCGATTGGTTGTAGCAGAGCATTTCATTGATGATCTGATTCCACGTGTCAAATGATTAGATGTCACATGTTGACCTAGTATTTAATTTTTGCATGTAGAAGCCTATAAAAGGTATAAACAATCATTTTTTAACCTTTCTCATGTAGACCACATCAGAGCTAAGAAAAAATTATTGTAGGACCTCAAACTTTTTCCTTCTAATCTTATACCCTGATCCATCATGCCTAAGTCTTTATTTAACCTTTTTCTCATGCACAACGCATCAGAGCTAAAACAATATGATCATACGTCCTCGTACATTTTACCTTCCATCCTATGCCCTGATAACTCATACCTTACCCTAGGTATGTTTTGTCAAATACATCAATGGCATCCCATTCTACTCCTACTTCCAAAATTTCTTTCAAAAACCTTGTGTGCCCTCTTATTTTTGAAATATTAACCACATTAGGTTATGACATATCATGGATCAATGACTCTAGTATTTAGGGTTTAGTGTCAATGCCACAATACAAAATAGACAACAAATTATTTCTGAATATTATTGCCACATATGACAATAATTCGATGATTGTCAATATGAAAGTTGACAACAAAAATATCAAATTTTCTATCAAATCATTAGATTTTCATAAATTGACAACATTGCCTCACACTGATTGTGATCCTATCACTTCAAATTTTGTATTAAGTGAATATGATAAAGTATACCTGGAGATCAACTTCAATATTTCCTCAAATGTTTTTTCAGGTATAACTCTACATATTTCTAGTTTTGTTTAAAGTTGAAATTTCAGATTTTAAAAGTACTATTTTTTTTGTAGTTAATGCTACTAAATCTAGAAGGGGATTGATTTTAGTATATGTTCCAAATAAGTTTTTTTGAGTGTGTATCAAATTATTCCAAGCAACACTTGTTATTCAAGGAAGGTCGATGGAAATTCCATTCTGGGCATTGGCATATTTGATTTGTTGTCTTGCCCACAAAAAATTTGATTGGTACACCTATGTTTTGTAGCGGAGCAGAATGAATTTCCACAACATCAAAACGAACACTTTTACACCACTCTCCACTTGAAATTATATCCTTTCATTTTTATGAATATTATTATAATGTGTAAAATACTGCATTACCAACCTCACTACACCCAGACCTAGCCAATGTTGGCATGACAATAGAATAGGTGCAGGTAAAATTTTTCCTTTACATTAAAGTAGTTTTTTTCTTTATATAAAAGTAATAATTTTTATATTCAAATACTTTTTGCTTTTTTATTAATTTTAAAATTTATATACATAAATGCAAAAAAATGCATCCTCTTCCTCTTCAAAACAGGATGTTGTTGTAAGAGGTCATAAGCCAGAAGAAACTGGAGATTGAAACACACTCGAAATTGACACCATTACAGAGAAGATCTACAAAATATTTAATATCTTCTACTTCTTCTATTTCTCGTCTACCTCCACCAACACATCAACTACAAAATGATGTTGAAGTTAGTGAGGCCACACCCACTACATGTAAGCTTTTTGTTTCAAGGTTTTGTTCATGTATTCATTTAGTTAAAATTATAATCAGTCATTTTTATTGAACTTGTTATAATTATAATCAATCATTTTTATTGATTTTTTTTATGTTTTTCAAAGCTACACTACATCAACATGCCATCACATGGTGTAGCTACCCAAGAGGTCTCATATTTATCCAATAAGTGTAATACATTTAAATAAAATATTATTGTATCAATTCACAAAAAAAATAACAAAATTTTATTGTGATATTTTTAGCGGCTTCACTACAATTTACCCAAATAAGACAACAGATGATTTCATCCCCTCCTCTACCATGACAACAAAAAATAATAGGTCAACAACATATGAGAGGAAAATAAATTTTCCATCCATCATGCGGGAAGGACCAAGCCAGACAATTTCAGATTTTTCAAAAAATTTCTTTGGAAAATTTTCAAATATGCACGGAGTTTCTACTTCAGGGTTAGATAATCCTCCACTTGATGAGGATTACCTTTTACAGGGTAACATTCTCAGTTTATTGAAAGCAATAGATGTGCTTCAAGATTTTCAAAAAGAAGCACAAACAGAAAATTCAATTGCATCTACCTAGACCTCATCACCTCCTCCTGAAATAGACAACCCTCATCCTCTAATGAGAAAGTAAATATTTTTGAAAATATTTTAATGTATAAGAATTGTAAAGAAACCATCAAAGATACGTTGCTTCAACATTTAAAAGAAATAAAAGATTGAGAGTATCGGGTAAAATTTTTAATAAAGCAAATAAATGCCCGATTAAAAAAAAAATCAAGAAGGGAAGACATTTTTCATTTGTTGAAAACAAACTAGAAAAGCTTGATGCTTTACTACATAAAGTTACATTTGGAACAGTGAAGGCTACAAATTTTTACAATGATAAAATTTTAAATATTATGTTGAATATATTGGAGAACATTAATGTTGAAGCCCAAACTTATTTTAATCAATGGCCATGTGACAAGAAAAAATTGTTGTTGCTAAGGCTGCAAAGGATGTAGCCAAGGTAAGTTTTCTAAATTTTGTTTGTTCCATTTTTTCGATGTAACTGTCTACTCACTTATTTCTTCTTTTCTCTTTTGTAGGTCAATTTTGATAATTGAAATAAAAAGGTGAAAAGCCTACAAGTTTATCTAAAAATGGTAAAGGAAAACTTACTAACTGGTATAAAAATAAAAGAAATATTAAAAGAGACAATTAGGGAGAAAAACACTTTCAGGAGGATCATAATCCTACATGGTTTTGATCTTGATATTTTGCTTAAGGAGAAGGGTAAATAAGTACTTTTTATAGGACAAGATAATCCTACAAAATAAGAAAGGACGTTGTTTGGGGGTTTAGAGATGGTAGAGAAATTCATGGTCAGATCTAGGGCAATTGAATAGTAGACTGTAGAGGAAGGACTTGTAGCACTAAAAGTGTAGAATTTAGACAAAGGACCCAGACCACTAGAAGTGCAGATTGTAGAGGCAACAAAAAAGGGAAAAGAACCTAAAACTGTCTCAGGCCCCCAATCTCAAGAATGAAACAATGAACATAGTTCACTTGTTGACTACAAATTTTATTGTATTGCAGTCAAGAATTTTGTACAATGTAATAAAATCTTTTCGAATCAATAAAAAAATATTTCCATAACTGACTTCTATGTTATTTCCATTTATATTCTTATGTTTTTTTACAATTTCCATGTATATTCTTGTACTATTTCTATTTATATTCTTGTGCTATTTCCATTTATATTCTTGTGTTATTTTCATAACTTGAGTATTATGTGATTTCCATAGTGCTTTCTAAACTACATACAATACTTTCTATAAAAATATTTACGAAGGATACATGCATGCATGGGTTTAAATTTTAAATTTATTCAAATCCAAAGCATAAAACATAAAATTTTATCAACATAGATAGTTAATACAATAACAAAGCAAGGCTATGTCATAAAATATAACATTTTATTAAACTAGAAATCCAATTTTGATATCTTTGTAGAAAATAAATGATAACAAATACCATCAAAGATATGAATTTGTTAAATCTTGAAAATTTTATAATGGAGGAAGTTGAAACAAACACTTCTCAGCTTCTCCAAAATCACTTGTAAGCATATCAGATCTCCGCATCTCCACAATTTGATCATTGCAAGTGTCATTATCCTCATTATCATGAATATTAATGATATATTTTCTGTCTGCAAGGGATTTCCAATATGTCAAAGTTCTGTCATAGGGATACTTATCCAACTCATACGATGACACACAGTCTCAAACAATTTTTCAAATTTTTGTCCAACCTATTATAAAATTTATATTTCACAAAAGATAGTGCACTAAAAACCCTTTCATCTTCCACAGATTCTAAAATCATTGTTTGACATAATTCATATAAATGAAAATATTCACTAATAATATCTTGTAAGACACTACTTGGATGTGATTTTTTCTACCAAATCGTAATGGAACCAGGCTCATGAGAGTTACTCAAACGTAATATCTGACCAACCATTGTCAATCCAAAATGGGTTGATTATTGTCTCAAAAGTTCTTTTTTGAGAATACCATTGACTTCCACACTTTTAGTGAAATGTTTCACAAAAGTGCCCACATATCTTCTAAACAACTCACTTGTAGTATTGTAGTCAAGACAAGGATTCTAGAACATGGGGTTAACCACACCCATAGCCTCAAGCAACTCATCTCTTTGAAAATGATCTCTTATTTTCCTTGTCAATGATTCTATATTTTTTTATCAATTTAATCTTAGTATTGTGTAAAACTACATCAAATTTATTGTGTGTTATCGAAATTTGTTCAAAATCATCTGTAAATATATGTGACCTATTTCAAAAACAATATAAAGGCATAATATTTCCATGAATAGTAATACAAATATGATCATTGAAATTGAACTTCAAAAATATTTTTGGATCATTGGCATTAGTTAAAGTTTTCTAACTATCAAACAAAGGATAAGTATATCTTATCAATATGCATACATATTTGTTTTCTCATCTTGATTAAATCAACAATATAAATGGATCTTTCCTATGCAAGTTTAATCAATGTATTCATTTCTTGCAATAATGGAATAATACCACATAATGTGAGAAGTGTTTCCAAGTCAGTCATATGGTATAGAAAATATTTTATCTTATCAACATCCCTATGATGTGCATATATAAACCCTGCTAAGGATTGATATTCTGTAAAAATTCTATATACATGATGAATTAGTGAAATCCACTTGGTATCCACATATTTTAACAATTTTTTGCCTTCAGTAACACCTAGTGAAAATTGTTGAAACTTTGTAAACCTTTTGGGTCTGCACAAAAAGTAAGCATGTATTTCACGGACGGGTTCTTCCTAATAGGGATTAATATTTAATTCTTAATATTATCCCTATTCATAGGGATCACATTGTACATAATTTAATGCTCACACAGATTGGTACATTAAATGTCACTTTTGTAAAGGCAGACATGCCTATAAAAATGTTTTTGATGTGAATGAAATATTTAGTTTTTGATTGTGCAATTTGTGTGCTTGCTCTCAAGTGTCCATTCCATATTAGTGGTATCAGATCCAAGTTTTGGATTGGATAGTATCCTCTTCCACTAGGCCAAGTTGGTTCAAAATAAGAATGAGAAAACCACCAACAAGTCTTGGCTTTGAAGGAGCACTCTTTCCCTTGTAGGAATATTCAAGCACTCCATTTCTCCAAAATATTTGTTGGAGTCTTTCTAATCACTGAATCATAGCTAGTTGGGTCCCTCTAAACATTTAGCTATTGATCTAGGAGTTTTATCTTTGGATTTTCCCTTTTCAGTGGTAAAAGCTCTTAGATCGATCCTTGGATTCACATTGCTGGTATACTTCCTGAGTTTAGCAACTGATCGATCTATGCTTACTACGTTGTTAGATCTATACGTAGCCATTTTCGATGGATCTGGGCATAGTAACATAGTTTCAGTATTGGTTTATTATCTAGTGTTGCCAAGTTTCACCATATCAGATCTAACCTATACATCATTGCAGCTTGAAGGTCCTTGGATCTGCATCACAATGACAATTGGTATGCCACACAATATAGAATTGAGCCTTGAGTGATATCTAGGTCTTGATGGAATTTTCATCGATCTTTCATGGGAAAAAATATAGTTTTCAATGTCTATTGGTGAGCTCCAGATCACACTATGGTGTTGTGCATCTTGATCTACCGTAGCTCTTAAAACACCTAGCTACATTTTATGTCTGGTTGCTCACAATTATGAGAAAAAAAACCTCAGTGGTTGGTGATGTGTATCAAATATACAGCAGGTAAAAAACTTGCTTTGAATTATGGTGTTTGGCAATGCTCTTGGTTATTGCTAGCTCATAACACCCATCACAGAGGAGATCTAACCATTACCAATTCTATTTCTTCCTTCAACCAAGTTTTGATGAGTTCCAATATGCCTTTGAACAAGTTTGATGAGTTTTGCAGTTTTTTCGGTGAGTCCAAGAATAATTCAGTGACCAAAAATCATTCGTTCTAAGGTTTGCATATTAATTTTTTATTTAATGGTGTTGTGGTCTCTTTTTTGATAGGGTTAGTCATTTTTGATGATGCGGTTGTCCCCGACATCGATTGGCATGCCGGTCCATTCTATACGTGAAGTGGGATTATCCCACATTCACAAGATGAAGGTGTTGTCTTCTATTTTTTAGAATCCACTCACACATTTGAGGTAGCCATCATATTTTGGCTACCTTCCCATCGCTTGGACCTTAGCTTGCATCACCATTTGTATCCATCCTCTCCTACCACACGTCACTTACATCGTCGTTCGTATTCTCTGTAGGTTCCACCGTGTGTCCCCCGTGTTGTCTTATCGGGTCCAGTATGTCATGTCTAATGTGTCATCTAATTTTTGTAGTCTAGCATGTTGTGTCATCCAGTTTCACTCATTGAAATCCTCGTGTCAGGTCGTACCAGTCATCGATTATCCCAAAATTCGCATAGAATTATTTCTTGGTCACCATTGGTTGTGTTGGAATTTTGAGGTAGCATTTACTAGTGTTGATTTAGTTAGCCATTGGGAGTAATTTTGCACTTGATACACTAGCCATTGGGAGCATCGTTGTTGAATAGCCACTGAACTAGCCATTGGGAGAATCGTTGTTGACTAGTCATTGTAGGGAGTTGGGTGCTAGTCATTGGAATTGGCTATTTATGTCAATCATTGACCATTGGTGGTCATTAATGGCCTAATTACACTCATTAATTACCTTCAAATAGTTGATTTCAGTGTCCAATAGGGGGAAGGCCCCTTAAATAGTTGAAAACAATTTTTGCTAAAGCTAATTTTTTGTTGCTAATCACTTTTATTTTTGGGTACACTAGCACCTAGTAAAAGTCTACCCACTCCTAGTAGACCAATGGCAGCAAGCATGGACATAGCCAAGAAATTGGCTAAAATCACTGTAGATCAGAATGAAAAAATCATTGAAATCAATGCAACCCAGCATGAATTAGTAGCCATAATGCAATCACTCAAAATTTCTTCATTGTCCTCACCACACCCTAATGTTCACTGTGAAGCCTAAATCTATGAAGGTTTTCGAGATCCCGATGTCTTAAATACTTGGATACTTGACATGGAGAGTTGGTTTGAGTTTAGAAATACTCCGGATGCCAAAAAAGTACCCTTTGTCAAACTCAAACTTTCCAATCTAGCCAAGTTCCTCATCTCTAATCACCAATAAGGCCAAAATCCAATTACAACATGGGACGAGCTAGTCATAGCCTTAAAGGCTTCCTTCTATCCATCCAACTATGATGATAATTTAATCAATCAATGGTTAAGACTTCACCAAGGAAAAAGGCAATATGTCTAAGTTTTTTTCACAACTTTAACTGCCTTCGAGTCTTCCTTGCAATTGCTTATTTTTCTTATTCAAGATTTGTATACTTGCACATCTTTATAGGGAGCTCAAATATTCTGCTTTTCATACATTGGATGAAGCATTCAATTTTGCACAACTTGCAAAGGAGAAGTTCGCTGCACAACACAAGGAGCCTTGTTTTTCTTCAGGAGGCTTAGCCACCAAAGTGTCCACAGAGCAACTGGGTCGAAGAAGATATTCTAATACTTCTTCCATTAACCCCACTTCTCATCAATCATTTTCTTCTAAAACTCTCTTTTTTTCTTCTTATTATTCTTCTTATTTCTCTCAAATTGAGAAGTTCTATAACTATTGTAAAAATAAAGGGCATGACAAAACTCAATGTCCTAACTTACATAGGAAGAAGAATTTCTTTGTACAGTTTGATGAGGGCTCAAGTGATAACCCCATAAAGGCTACTGGGAGTGAAGAAGTATATAAGGATTTGAGAGGGCAATTGAACAATGTCACACTCATGAATCAAAATTCTCAAGGTGGTGACCATGACCATTTGTTTGTCACTAGAGATTACCTCCTTCACAACTTTACTATCGATTGTATAATCGACAATGGTTCGTAAAAGAATCATGTCACGAAGTCCACTATCAATAAGATAAATCTTCCCACAACAAAAAATCCTCAATCATACTCTTTGGGGTGGAAGGATAGTAGAAACACCTCACAGATCACACACACTCACATAATTGGATTTGCATTTGGGCCCAAGTTTAAGGATAAGGTGACTTGTGATGTCATTCAGATGGATTGTTGTGGATTTCTCCTAGAGAAACCATACCAATATGATAGATGGGCTACTTATTATGCATTTAACAAAACATATACATTACAAAAGGATCAAAAGCATTATCTCATTGAATCCACCAAGCAAACAAAGTAAACATCTAATTTTTTCTCACTTGTAGACAAGCTCGGAAAGCCACTAATAATGCTCAAGCACTTGCACTAATCTTCATCCAGGAACAAGCACACATAAAATAATAGAGGCATAAAAACAACAATAAATCTCAAATACAAAATTCACAGGTGAACAAAATATTACATAAGTATGAAAATGTATTTCAAGAGCCCACTTCATTACCACCAAAAAGAGCAATTAATCATACAATTGAGATAATTCCAACAACACCTCTTCCAAATGTTCCAATGTACAGGAAATCCATTTTACAATATGATGAGATAAAGAAACAATTGTAAGAATTATTAGATAAGGGCTTCATCAAACCAAGCACTTCTCCTTGTGCTTCACCAATTTTACTTGTTCTAGAAAAATATGGTACTTCAAGATTTTGCATTTATTTTAGGGCACTAAATAAAAATACAATAAAAAATAGGTATCCACTTCCTTGAATTGATGACTTGTTAGATCAACTCTAAGGGCTAAATTCTTCAACAAACTTGATCTTAAGAGTGGCTCTCATCAAGCTAGAATACAAGTAGAGGATACATGGAAAATAGCTTTCAAGACAAATATGGGATTGTTTGAATGGTTGGTTATGGCATTTGGCCTCACCAATGCTCCAACAACATTTATGAGGCTCATGAATGAAGTCTTTTGTGAGTGCCTTGATCAATATGTAACCATTTATCTTGATGATATCTTGATATTTTCCAAGAGTTGGCCTGAACATTTATAGCATCTTGAGAATGTCCTTGTCACGCTTCAAAAAAACTAGTTGTTTTCCAGCTTGAACAAATGCTCCTTTTCCCAAACTTCCATTTCTTACCTCGACTTCATCATCAATGCCGAAGGTATCCAGGTTGATCCTACAAAAGTAGAATTTCTTCTCAATTGGCCTTCTCCCAAAAACATCACTAAACTCAAAAGTTTTCTTGGTCTTGCTAACTTCTACCATAAATTCATTCCGGGGTACTCAACCATTGCTACTCCATTGCATTCTTTGACTAAGGTCAAATTTGTGTTTCATTGGACAAATGCCCACAACCAATCTTTTGCTACTCTCAAAGATAAGCTTTTCTCAACCCCTATCTTGGCCATTCTTGATCTTCGATAGCCATTTGAAATCAAAATTGATGCCTCTCAATTTGCTCTGTGTTGTTCTAAAAATACTAGCCATCCAATAGCTTATCATTCAAAGTCCTTTTCCATAGAAAAATAAAATTACTCCACTTATGATAAGGAACTCTATTCCTTAGTTCAAGCTATAAAATATTGGCATCACTACCTTCTTGGTAAAGAAATGATTGTCCACATAGGTCATTTTCCCTTGCAATTTATTCAATCACAAAAAAAATTCCAAGAAGCACGCTACATGAAATGGGTATTATATCTTTAGTAGTTTCACTTAGTCATCGAATACAAGAAGGATAGTCAAAATTATATTGTTGATTGTCTCAGTTGACCTCCATGTAATCAAGCCTTAACCATGGTCACTATCTCTCATTTAGCCTTCCAATATTAGCCTTCTCATTATCCAAATGATCTTGACTTTGCCACAATTTATCACACATTACAGCATCCATCCTCCTCTAATTTAAGTCCCTTTCAGTATTTCCATCTTAAGGAGGGGTTTCTTTACCATCTAGATAAGATTTGTGTTCCTACTTAGAGAAGACCATAACTTCTAAGAGAGGCTCATACCACCCTCTATGAAAGCCATTTCAGAAAACATAAGACCCTTCACCATTTGCAAATATTCTTTTATTCGTCATGCATACAACAAGATGTTCTCAAGTACTTACAACAATGTGTCCCATGCAGTCAATCTAAATCATCCAACCGTAGGATTGGTCTTAGTATACCTTTACCCATTATGTCACATCTTTGGAAAATTATATCTATAGATCTTGTCAGTGGTTTTACCATGACTATCCATCAACATGATTGTGTCTTTATTATAGTCGATCATTTCAGTAAAATGACTAAGTTCATTCCATGTCAAAAAATAAGTTCTGTTGTAGACTTAGCCCAAATTTCTTTGAAGTCATCTGGTGATCCTTTGGTCTTCCCACAAGTATTGTGTTCGATCGTGATTACCATTTTATCGATCATTTTTGGAGGTCTTTATGAAAACTATTAGGTGTATCCCTTAATTTTTCCATAGCATTTCATACTCAGTCTGATGGTCAAACATAAGTCATCAATCATACACTTTTTCAGTCTTTGAGTCTACCACCATGCATCACCAGCCAAGTGGGATATTAGTCTAACTCATATTGAGCATGCATACAATAGAGTCATCCATACATCTATAGGTCATAGTCCTTTTGAGGTCTATCTAGGGTTTCATCCCGTCGTTCCATATGAGTTACCATTAGCTCTTCCATCTCTAGTCACAATCCACATGTAGAAAGAACAAGATAAAGCATAGTCATTCATCCAACACCTACAATAGCTCCAGTCCAAGGTTGTACACATCCTACAATAGATACAACAATATCAAAAATAGGTAATGGATCGTCATCATGTTCCACATTCCTTTCAGACTAGTGATCAAGTTTAGTTGTACCTTGATCACAAGATATTTCCATAGAAGGCACATAGCAAGATAAAACCTCTCTGCTATAGGTCTTCCACCATCATTCAATAGTTGTTTGAGAATGCATTCAAATTGGATCTTCTAGCTCACTTAGATATTCATGATATTGTCAATGTTGATCTACTTTGCTCATATCATGAGTCCACACTAGAGAGCCCATCGACAATCAGTTATCCTTCTGATGTTGTTCCAGATTTCCAACTTCCATTGGAGAAGGATTTTTTGTTCGACACCAAGACTCGCCACACTTTCCAGGGTTCATCCACTTCGTATCTAGTTGCACAACGTGGAGAGCTTCCTCACCAAGCTAAGTGGATCACTTCAACACAACTAGCTTGTGATTTCCTCTCTCTTTTGGATGCATTGGAGCCCAATGCTTCTAGGATGGGGAGGAATGATAAGGATTAATATTTAATTCTTAATATTATCCCTATTCATATGGATCACATTGTAAAACATTTAATGCTCACACGGATTGGTGCATTAAATGTTGCTTTTGTAAAGGCATACATGCCTATAAAAATATTTTTAATGTGAATGAAATCTTCAATTTTTGATTGTGCAATTCATGTGCTTTCTCTTGATTTTCCATTCCATATTACTTCCACTCTCGTAATATTTTCAAATGTGCTCACAATTTTGTATGTAAGATTCATTCTACGACCTATGCAATGAATGGGAATCAAATTTGGGGTAATTGATGTATAAAGTATAACACAAAGATTGTTCCCGTGTCCTTGCATTGTAGTTGCACTGTCAAATTTAATACAAATTAACTTTTTGGCTATTTCTATATCATCCATTCCAGCAATATCCTTTAAAATGGTTACAACAACATTGTAAATATTTTTTGCATTACAATTTTCTACCATCTTATGTAGTGCTAGTAAATGACGTTGTCTTAAATGATTTTAGAATGTGTAAACATACATGCAAATCCAAAATGTGTTGTATACAGTCGTTACCTCATCAACTGAAAGTGAAATGAATGTGGTATGTTTTACATTCTCTCTTAGGTAGTCCTTATCAACCAATGATAGACATTTTTCCATTTCCCAACCACATCGATTTGACCAATGGAAACTAGGAAGGTTATGCACATCATCTAGTTGAAATAATTACTTATAATCATTAAAATCAGACATGGGTCTATCCTTTTTAATAATACTATAGACAACAACAAATTGCAAACTTTTTGAAGCTAATGTGGTCTTATAATTTTTTTGAAACTGGGTTTGGATTGTTCCACCCTTCTCAACAAGAGTTTGTTATTGTTTTATCTCTTTTTCATATTCATGTGCATATCTGACATGCACACATTCTGATGCATCCTTCCACCTAATTTTTTTTAATTGTTTTGTCACTTTCTTTTCCTATCAAATAAACTTTCTCACAATGTTTTTCTATTGTGTCTAATTTAAGTTGCATCCTATGATCCTTTTCTTGTTTCCAACTACAAATAATACATCTACATTATGTTTGTATGTCATTGTTGTTCTTTGGTTGAACTAGCTCAATAAAGGAATATGTTGATGACCATTCAAGCTAAAATATCCTTCCAATAGTCCACCTAGTTAACTTTCTACATTTAGGTTTCTGACTAGAAGATTCCATAGAAGTCTACATTTTTCTTTAATAAGCTATGTGTGGCTTCTATTGGGGACCACTCCCATTACAAAAACAAAACATTACATTACTCTCATTACATTTCTAACAAGTTAATTAAAACATATCTAGCTTGTAAGAGATATTCTTCACTTACCCTTCTATCAGAAATGTTCTTTATCTTCCTCAAACTGCTAAGTTTCCACAATCAACTCCTTTTATATCAAATGCCTTAAATTTTTTTATTTTTTTTAAAGATGAAATTCAACACTGCAAATGGCTAAAATATTTGTTGCCAACTTTTATATCCAAAACTATCTTGTCAATAACAACCTCACAATTTCTTAATAAATTTTTTTAGGGTTCTCATTCATTCCCCAAATATTCCAAGATATTATTTCCATTGGTATTTTTTATTTTATTTATGGGTTTAGCTCCACTTCTTGTTAATACTTTTGATATTTGCTTATGTTTTCCCATATCAATATCCCTTTGTGTTTATTTTTTTCTTTTTTTTTACTTCTTGGTTCTTCCTCTATTTTTTTTTCATTCCCAACAATACTTTCCTCTTCATCAATCTCTTCAATCTTCTCACACTGCTCATTTTACTTGAGAAGTCTACATTTTACTTGAATGATTGTTTTCTTTTTTGATTGGCATGTCTATATGAGGCATCTTGTCAAGTGGTTTTTGAATGTCTTTGTTAAGAAAATTTTCATGTGGAGGCATTTCATCCCCGAGAATATATTCAAGTGGAGGCATATCAAGGTCAACAATATTTTTTTTGCATTCTATGGTGTTCTATATTATTTTTTTGTTGTAAAAAGGCATTATTTTAAAAAATTAACAAAATAATTTTTTATAAGCATTAAAAAAGAGGTAGATAAACATACCACTTGGCCAAAGCCATCAACAAATAAACCATCATTTTTCTATGAAGAAAGGCTTTATAGTTGAGAATAAAAGAATACAAAAATTAACTGATTAGTTGGTAAAAGATGTTTTTACCTTGAATTTGTGTAGATACAAATGCCTCATTGCATTTTGATATGTGTAAAATATTTTAGGATACTCTTTTTACCAAAATATTGGTCTCCCTTCTTTTCATCACTAGTAGGTGTCATTATACCTGTAAAAAAAAAAAATTGATGTTAGGAAATGAATATGAAGTTGAATAAAATTGAAAAAATTATACAATCGATAGAAATAAATTATTGCACCACTTAGCTATTATCATAATTTTTGCAAACATACTTCCCTCAATAATTGTTTTCATATTATGCATTTATTTTTCTTACAAAAAAAATAAATAGCAAGTAATAAATTTCTACATTATACATTTCTACATAATTCAATTCCATAATATAAGTAGGAAGTAATAATTCTCACAAAGCCAATCATAAAATTAAAAGCATAAATTTAAAGCCTTCCTTCAAAGAAACCAAGGTTAAACTATCATATCATAAAGCATGTATGAGGACGAACCTATGATGCCCTCTATAATGACCTTTGTCTGCATTCTCAAGGAACAACAATAAAATATTGCAAAGCTTCAAAAAATTACTCTAACACACATGAAGCAGACTATGACAACAAGAAATGCTCCTAAAATAGTACAAGATGACATGGTTACATGGATATCATAGTTGAAAATAGTGCATCTATGCTACTTATGAAACTAAAGGAACAAGCTTTTGACAAAAAAACAATGAAAGAAGACAACAATCCAGGATAGAATTCAAAATACAACACTAATAAAAGACCTTGGAATCCACCAAGATTAACCTTCGCTGAACTCTAAAGAAAAATTGATGTTTAATGTCATTATGACTACCATAGTCTGCAATTAAAAGAATAGTTATATAGCTCAATTCTAAAGTAAAAGCTATTGTTAGAGACAATCCAAAGCAAAAAAACAACCATACTCAGATGTTTGGAAGCTTACACTTTATCTATCATCACAATCATCACACCTTTCTACAATCGATCATTAATCCTCTGTAATTTATCAGCTTTTTATGTACAAATAGAATTATACAACTGATCTTCACTCTATCACACTTCTTTGCAACCGATCTACAATAGACAGTCTATTGCAATCGATCATCACCTTGTCATGCTTCTCTACAATCGATCAATTTTTTTAATGATAGTCCTTTGTAATTGATCATTTTTTTTGTTGATAGATAGTTTTCTGCAACTGATCAACTTGTTTGTCGATAGGTAGTCCTTTACAACCGATCAAATTTTTAATCCATTGACAATCTTTTTGTAACTGATCATATTTTTTATTGATAGACAGTCCTCTGCAATTGATCAAATTTTTTATCAATAGATAGTCCTCTGCAACTGATCAAATTTTTTATCAACAAACAATCCTCTACAACCGATCAACTATTTTATCGATAGACATTCTTCTAAAATCGATCAAAATCGATAAATAATTTTTTGCAACCGATCATCACCATCTCATGCTTGTCTACAACTAATAAATAAATTTTATGATTGATAGTCCTCTAAAACCGATCAGTTTTTTATCGACCGACAATCTTCTACAATCAATCATCATGGTGTCATGTTTCTCTACAATCTATTGATAAATATTTTGATTTATTCTTTTGCAACGAATCATATTTCTATTGATAGAAAATCCTCTACCACTAATACTGTTTAGTTTTTTTGGTTGCTTTAGGTCATGTTTGTCTGCTATAGGGTTTTCGTTGCTTCATGTCTTTTTTGAGGAGTTTGAATGTTTTAGATGTATGTTTATTGTTGTCGTGTTAGGTATATATACTGGTGGTATAAGAGGTAAATTTGGTGGGATGAATATAAGTTTTTATAATTTCAAGGTAAAAAAGGTCCATAATTTAGATGAAAGTATCAATGATTTAATATAAAAATGAAGAAATTATTTTTGACATGGGGCGAGCCGACCTCGAAAACATTTTGGACCCAAAAATTTCTAGCAAATGGGCCCTCGTCAAAGGTCCCCATATTCACCAATTTCTAATTTTGAAAATCCTAATATTCACGAATTTACAATGATTCATCACTATGCATAATGTTGCATAGCACCATCATGATTCATCCTCTTTTTGCAAAATTTTTGGTAGCATAGTAGAGAGCACAATCAATTAGTGGATAAAAAATCAAGAAAAGAGGACAATAGGGCAAGTAGGGTTTAGACCAAAATTCTCAACAATAGATCGATAGATTACTTTAAGGCACCTCATAGAGAGGATATAGAATGAAAAAGGAGAAATTTATTGTTGTTTTGTGAATTTTAAAAAGGCTTTTGGCATAATACTTAGAGGTAAATTATGGAAAAGAATGGAATAAATTGGTGTATCAACCAAATATAGAGTAGATGTACATAGACTTTATGAGCAGGTGGTAGAAAAAATTAGAACTCTAGAAGGATTATAAGAATGCTTTTGGAGTGATATCAGTGTGAAACAAGGTTTTCTATTATAACCTACTTTATGTGGCCTTTACATTGATAAATTGGAGGAATTGGTAGAAAGGATAGGAGGAGAGGGAATACAATTGGCTAATTATGTAGTGAAACTTCTTCTCTATGTCAATGACCTCATCTTGATTAGCAAGACACTTGAAATTTTAAAAGAACATGTAAAAGCTCTGGATCATTTTTGTAAAAACTTGGGATGGTAAACACTAATAAGACTAAAATTATGGTCTTCTCTACTTAGAGAGAGCAAAAACAACCATATATTTTATCTAAAGGAAATCCTTTAGAGGTAATAACATAATATAAATATCTTGGGTTAGATTTTCAAAGAAAAATTAATTGGGGAATATGTAGGATGAAATGATTATAAGTAGGATGGAGGGCACTCTACTCATTACTAAATAGGGGTAGAAAAGCAAAGCTATGAGATTAGAAAACCATCAGGGTCCTTTTTGGGTTATTAGTTATTCCATTGGTGTTATATGGGTGTGAGGTGTAGGCTAGAAATACATCAAATTTTAAATGGAGACAAATAGAAATAATCCAAAATTAATTGATTACAAATAATTTTAAAATTAACGCATAAGTCCCATATGATATTTTACTTGCTAAAATATGGATTGGTCCACTATAAGTATAACCTATGATAAGGTTATTGGGGTACCTAAAGAAAATAGAAATAATGCAAGATAGCAAGTTACCAAAATAGGTAATTAAAGAAACATTAAATAGAATAAGAAACACATGGATGAAAAAACAACAAATGGATGGGAAAATGAAGCATTAAATTTTATGAGGTCCCAACCTCTAAAAAAAATTAAAATAATATATGATGGAAAAATTTAGATTTGTCATGTGGGCTAAGGCTTTATTTCTTCAAGTTGCGTTGAGTATTGGGTCCTCATGTATTATATGGAAGATTTGGCTTGAAAGAAATCAAATAATTTTTCAAGGTAGGAAGTTAACTATTTATAAAAATTGGCAGAGGATTATTAGTATGATCCAAGAAACTATTTCTTCTAAATGTCAGATCAATATTCCTTTGGAGTAGTCTGAGATTTTGATGATGCAGGACCTGGGTTTAGTGGAGAATGACCCTCATCCTTCTTTATCGATTGGGAGGAGAGGCCTCAATCAAAAAGTGCAAAGAGATGGCAGATGGCATCCTCCACCTTGGGGTGTGTTTAAGATTAATATTGATGGCTCTTCCAGAGGGAATCTTGGACATACAGGTATCGGTGGTGTTGGGAGAGATAGTACTGGTGCAACTCTTTTCATTTTTTCTTTTTATAAGAGGAAGTAGACTAATAATTATATGGAGGCCCTTGCTATTTGTTTTACTTTAGAAAAAAGTTATGCTCTAGGATGGTGGAAGATAATCTGTGAGTTAGACTCTCATATTATTATTAATTTATTTAAGACTCATAATCTTTCTAATGTTCATTGGTAGCTGGCATTAGTGGCTTGGCAGATATTTCAATTTTTTGGTATTTGGAGTTTATTTCCTTTGCTCATACTCCTAGGGAATGGAATGGTGTGGTTGATTTCTTGGCAAAATGGGCTTCTAAGTTTCAAAAATACTGGAATGTTAGGGAATGAGATCAAATTCCTTTGAATTATTCTCATCATCTTGCTAATTTGATTACTGTGGATATGCCTGATTGAGGTTGTTGTTTGTTGGGTATCTTTTGGATATGCCTGATTGAGACTGTTGTTTGTTGGGTGCCTTTTGGTCGGGTTCTCGATGGTATTGAGGGTCTCTTTCTTCTGGCCCTTGTAAGGGTTATTATTATGGGATTCTCTGTTTCTTGTAAGATTTATTGATTCAATAAATTTTTACCAACAAAAAAAAATAGGAAGGAAAAACTAGTTATACATCAATGATTTCAACCCAAATTGTGAACACAACCAAAAGAAGTACATAGTGCTAAGATCAAATAAAAAAAAAAAAATTCTTATAGCCCAACTAATATCTAGTTCACACTATCTCATATATGAAACTAGGAGATGAATGATTCCTCAAGAGGCATGGTTATAAAGAATATGTGTCTTTTACATAATAGGAGTAGTGGAGACTAAAAAATTATATCGTGGAATGTGAAACCTATAAGGACATTAGGATTGCATATAAGGACACTCTATAAGTAAAATCACTAATAAAGCTTTTTGAGGAATTGAGAATAGAAAAAAACAAGGAAAATTCTCATAAAAATCAACAATAGAAGAATCACACTCCAAAAGATGATAAGAGCATTACATATGAGGACACTCTAAAAGTAAACTCGCTAATAAAACATTTTAAGGAATTGAGAATAGATAAAACAAGTAAAATCATCATAAAAATCAACAATATAAGAAACAAAATCCAAAAGATGATAAAGGAATGTTGAGCTTTTAAACTTTGTTGAACATTTTTTCTTGGATGTTGTTAAAGTTTGAAACTCTAAATAGAAGGTCCAAGGTTTGAATCCAAAAGGGAGTAGGGTTATACACCATACCCAATATTGTATCAAAGCTCTTGATCCCATAATTATTTTTGGTCTTAAAGCTCTTGATCCCATAATTATTTTTGGTCTTATAGACATAATTAAAATCATTTATTTTCAAATTCAAACCTTAAACCTCATATTTAAAATTCCAAAATATTCATTCCCTAATATATTAACTTCATGTCAAATTTTGAATCTAACCCATCCACGAGAAATATAGGTAAAAACTCAATCCATTTCATTCTTGCAACTTTTTGTCCTATAACTAATTTTTTTTAATAAAAAAACACTCTTTAACTTTAAAATTTATTATACTTAACTATTGACATTCATGAGCATAAACCACATTCCATCATTCTTCTTTGAACTTTAATGTTTATTTAATTTTAACAAGTATTTAAAAATATATCATTATAAAATAATAATTATTTATGCCCAATCCCATTCGTAGGGGTTTCTCACACTAACCAAATCCCAAAAAAATTCAGATCTAAAAATAATAATAATTATTTAAATTAATATTTGCATCTAAATTTAATACATAAAATAAAAGTAATTAAAAATATTTCAATTAATATGAAACAATAATTTGGGCTTTGGTTCTTTTTTGAGATGTCAAGGTTCAAACCAAGACGTGTTTATGGTTGTGTGTTAAATTTTCTATCGATAAGTTGAGCATTCTCCTTATGAGAAGTCATGGTGAGAATAAGGATGGCCAACCCTAAGCATTGGTTGTAGGCCTTTCTCACATTAACCAAATATAAATAAATAAAAATAATACTAAAATAAAAATACATAAAAACCATTTCATATCATTTTATAATTTTCAAGGTTCATTATATAAAGGAAGAGACACTTGTGTTAGGCTCAATTTAAACCTTAAATAAAATATTGTTATTAAAATTTAAACACAAGATTAAATTTGATTTTAGGATTTAAAAAAATAAAAATGTTTTAATAAAAAAAGCTATAACATAAAATAAAACAAATAGTATAAAAAATTAATTAATTTAAAACATTTAAAAGAATAAAATATCAAAACCATTTAATGTATTTAATGGTATTGGTTTAACCTATTAAATTCTTTGACTTTGAAAAGAAAGAGTCTCAGGTTTGAATCTTGTCTATATAAATAACAACCTTATCAACTTACAATAAAAGTCTAAATAAAATATTATTATTAAAATTTAAAAAAATGGTAGATTTGATTTTAAGGTTTAAAAAAATTAAAAATATTTAAATAGACTATAACATAAAATAAAACAAATGGTATAAAATATTACTTAACATAAAACGTTTTAAAATAATAAAATTTAGAAAACAGTGTTTAATGGTTTAGTTTAACCTATTAAATTCTTTGACTTTTAAGAAAAAAATTCGGGTTTGAATCTTCTCAAGAAACCTTATCAAATTATATATGTAAATATAATTATTTTTAATCTCATATGTAAATTATATATAATTATTTTGAATCTTCTCAAGAAACCTTATCAAATTATATATGTAAATTAGCTATGTGGGGGTTAGAGATATTATAATAAGCAATTAGCTATGAGGTTAGAGATATTATAATAAGCAATTAGCTATGAGATAAAGAGAAAAATTATAGAATAAAGATTTAAAAATTTAAAAGGTTGTAATTAGATTTGATATTGAAAATATTAAATTTAGTCAAATGAAAGAAAAGTTAAAAAATAAAAAATAAATAAATTAGTGAAGGAGATTTAAAAAGTTAAAAAGGTTGTGATTAGATTTGATGTTATAAATAATAAATTTCAAACTTGTAGTTAAATTAAGGAAGAATTAAAGAAAAAATAAATAATGGGAGGAAAGAAAAAGTTTAAGAGGCTTGTGACTAGATGTGATGTTGATAATTTTTATTTTTATTTTTTTAAATTTTTTATTTTAAGTATTTCAAATTTATAGTCAATTTGAGGAAGAGTTATAAAATAAAGAAAAATTAAAAAAAATTGTCAATGATGTGTGAAATTGAAACTTAAGTATAATGATAAGAAAATTAGTATTATATTGACATAAGTGATCTCAAAATTTAAGGTTTACATAAGACCTAACTCTGTACATAAACATTGGACATGTTTTTAAAATAAAATAATATATATATAATATGTACATTAAAAACTAATATTTTTTACCAAATATCCTTGTTTATTATGTTTTTCAAATTGAATATAATTTATAATTGTTAAAAATATGTATCCTTTTAATATATTAAGCAGTAAATCTCATAAATAAAGGAAAATTTTAAAATTTTGTTATATATAATAATAATAAATTTTAAAGATCATTGTTTTAACCAAATAAAAACCATCTTGTCTAAGAAGAGAATGCTTAAAATTTAAGAAAGTTATGATTCATTGTAACTAATATCATTTTCTATTGGTCTAATTTTTAATTAAATAAGTATCACAAGTGCTTCTAGTTTGCTTGGTCATTCTTAATTCATATTTTACTATCTCGTTTAAACATCTTTATTTTTTAATTCTCATAAAATGTTTCCTTTTTGAAATGATAATAGCTTTTGCCATAATAAAGTGGCATTCAAAAGTATTTGATCCTTCTTTAAAGGATAACAAAAATATTTTTATAGTATTAACAATCATTAATTGTTTCAATCAAACAAAAATAATCTTATCCAAGAAGAAAATGATTTAGATTTATAAAATGTGTAACTAGCACCTAGCTTTGATAAACCAATTGATCTACTTATTTCTCCTCATATAGTTTTCATTGAATAGTTCTTTTGTAGTTGTTTTTAGTTTGCTAGGTCATTCTTAATTCATTTTTTAATACCTTAATTAATGTTTTTCTTTTTTAATTAATATAAATTATTTTTATTTTAGAATGATAATAACTTTTTCGCATAATCAAGTATTCAATAAATTTTTAAAGGATAATTAAAGAATATTTTAAAATTATAAAGATCATTAATTGTTTCAACTAAATAAAAATCATCTTGTCCAAGGAAAGAATAACTTAAATATATGAAATTTATGATTTACTTTGATTATGACCAGTATTCCAAACAAATTAATAATCTTCCTCCATAATTGTAGTTTTCTTGAGCATTCCTAATTCATCTTTTGATATTGAATTAAAGGTCTTTTAACTTAATAAAATGATGTAAAGATTTTTGTAGACTTTAAAGAATAAAAAAGGAACAAAGTGGTAGCCTTTTGTATATAATGAGGTTATTCACATATATCAAAGGTCAAAGGCCATAGGATCAATTATCTTTAATATTTTGTTTTACCAGTCTTCCTCACTCACACCTCATCGTGGTTTGATTTTGGGTCTCTTGGAAGAGAGCCCAAATCCAAACCACTACGGTGTCCCATAGGAAATCCTCAGCTGTTCTTAATTCATCTTTTAATACCTTAATTAAAGATCTTTTTACAGAATACAGTGACATCAAAATGTCTTTGGTATTTTTTTTTTTAAATGAAGGGACTAACTGTTAGCAAAATTTTTTTTAGTTACCAAAGTTTTTCATTAATTTTAAAAGGTAGAAGGCTAATAAGGATAAGGAATATATCGTAAATATCTATTAAAAGTTAGAGAGCCAACTATTCTTACATGTGTAATTTGTTGTTACTAAGAATAAAGTATCTTGCATAAATAATACCTATAACTTATCTTTTTAAATGTAATAAATATTTAAACAAATAACAAAGGTTTTCAAATAATTTAAATCTTTGGTTATTATTAAATTATAATAAACATACACCCTATTAAATTAGAAAAATCAAATATTAAAGTAAAACAAAATTCCATAATAAAAATAAAAATATTAAAAATAGCCAAACCAATGACTATAAAATTCCTTAGCCTTTATACATCATATATGAGGTAGACCATCGAACAAGTGTCATTTGTTTGAATTAAACTTTAATATTATCATAAATTATGATTTTGTCACCATATATTATAATTATAAATTCTGGATGGAGTAATCTTGGCATAAGAAGGAGTTCACACATTTCATCAAAAGGGTCGAAGAAGCATGCTTATCAACTTGGACATGTCTAAGGCCTATGATAGAGTCCCTTGGCATTTTTTGGATTGAATGCTAGAGAGAGTGGATCATGAGTTGTGTCTCTTCAACCTCCTTCTCAATCCTCATCAATGGTATTCCATCAATTCTCTTTCAAGCCTCTATGGGAATTCAACAAGGAGATCGTAAAACCACGTACCTATATATTATTCTTGATGAAGAATTGGGTAGATTTATTCGAAGGAACAGGCAATAAGGAGTTATATTAGGAGTGCAAGTGGGAGTGATGAATTTGATCCATTTACAATTTGTGGATGACACAAGGTTGCTTGGGGAAGCTAATTTTAGGGAGGTAAGAGTGCTCAAAGCTACCTTAAATACATATCTAGAAGCCACATGCCAGAAGTGAATGCAATAAAGTCCAAGGTAATTTTCTTTAATACCAAAAGGGGGATCCAAGATTAGATTCTAAACATCTTAGGTTTCTATTAGGGCTCCCTCCTATTGGACTACCTAGGGATTCCACTCCATTATAAGAAGTTGAAGGTGGTAGAATGAAAAATATTGGTGGATAGAATTGGTGTGAAGGTAAATCATTGGATGCATTACTAGCTTTATTTTGGAGTAAGAGTGACTCTTCTTCAATCAACAATTCAAGCAATGTCAATTTACAAGTTTTATATCCTTGTGGTTCCAATTGGAATCCCGAGGGAACTAGACTTACTCATGAACAAATTACTTTGGGATGGCCTAAGGATGGCAAAGCTATGGGATTTAGTAAACTAGGATAAAATTTTCTAGCCTAAAGTAAGCGAAGGATTAGGAAATCCAAAAGCAACATTGAATAACCAAACTATAATAGGCAAGCTTTATTGGAGATGTATTTGTAGCCAAGAAGTGTTGTTTAACAAAGTTATTAATAATAAGTATTTGGGTAATATACCTCATGAGGAAGTAGGTCACATTCCTATGAGTGGTCAAGGTTTTGTTGTTTGAAAAATGTCGAAATTAGGAGAGAAAATGGAAAAACCAAAATTATTTTGGAAAGTGGGTAGAGAGGATAAAGCAAAGTTTTGGACCAATTCTTGGGACCAATACCTCCCTTTAATTTTGGAACTTTCAAAGCTACACCACCTTCAACAAATCTTGGAGTCTAGATTTTGGATCAAGATAGCATGCTATCTACATACAAGGCATATTGGGACCTTCTCTCTTATGCAACTAAAGCAATGGAAAGAGTGGCCAGTATCGATCTATCATAATGTGTTTCCACTTTTAGAGAGGATATTAAAGCAATGACTCCTTACAAGAAAGGAGGAAGAGGATAAGATAGCTTGGGGTCATGGAAATTTAGGCATCTATACAATTTGAGATGGTTATAATGAATTGCTTTCTTCCTCTTTAGTGCAAATGGATGTTCCATGGGATAGAGTATGGTTGGCAAAGGGTTGGCCAAAAATCAATTTTTTTACCTGGCAAGTTATGCATTGGAGCTTCCTTACTTATGATAACTTACAAAGGAGGAGTTTTCATGGCCCCTCAAAATGTATCATGTACAATAACTAGGAGGAGATAATAGATCATTTTATCTTCTGATGTGGACATCATTAGACCTAGGCTTATGTTTATAAATCTTAGTTTATTTTATCATTTTCTAAAGCTTAAGTCCTAAGTCTAAGTTAGAAATTGCAAATCCAAATCCAACTTGTAAATGTTGTCAAAATTTGGATGATATGATCTTTGGGTTGGATTTGTCTTTTTTGTATGAGTTAGTAAAGTTGGATTTGTTAGCTTAGTTAGCATCTTAGCTTAACTTTAGCTTTTGGTTAAACATCTTCTATTTTGAGAAGATTATGGTTGTAATGATATTATTTAAGCACATAGCATGAATAAAATTCTAGTTTTGTATTTCCAGATATTTGTTCATCGTCATTGGTATCAGAGTCTGTGATCAGGCTCATGATAGTTAGGTTCCTAGTTTATCTAGGAAGCTATAGTTTGCATAGGAATAGTCATTTAAATTCCTTGCAAAATCTCCTCCAAAAGTCCAATATTAGGTCCAAACTTGGCCTTTAGATAGTATTCTTCAGTTGAATTGTCTCCATGCACAATTTTGAGAGGTTTGAGGGTTAGTTTTCTTTAGTTGAGGGGATCGCTCAGTTTACTAATGTTACAATTAGTATTAATATTAATATTAATACTAATAGTGTATCTTCCTATTTTAAGGTTGCATTTTTTAAAAGCGAATGCTCATAGCTCGATAGTGGTGCATAGCCACACCACTACACTTCACTGTCACATCTGATCTACTACCAATTTACTAATTATCAAATATTGATAAAGCTTACCATTGCTATTGCTACTAACCTGACTGACCTCTGACGTTGAGTTTCCAACCTTTGATGTTGAGTTGCCAAATTTTGACATCGTGCAACCGATCGATAACCAATCGGTTAACCCTTCTCACACCACCAACTACCAAATCATACCATCACTCCTTCATCACCAAATTATATTGATATGGTTACTCTCAACGCTACCCAACTCATTCCTATCTAGTGATATCACATTTCACTATTCAATTTTTTGACAACATCCTACCTATGCCATTGCAATATTTTTGTAAGGGATAACCAACCTAGTCATACCATTACATAAAAATGGAGACACTTACAATCCTTTAAATTATTGCACCATCACGTTAATTCTCTTTTTGCAAAATTGTTTGGTAACATAGTAGAAAGCACAATCTATCAGTGGATAAAAAACCAAGGAAAGAGGACAATAGGGAAAGCAATATTTAGACCAAAGTACTCAACAATAGAATATTGTATTACTTTAAGCCTTTAAGGCACCTATTAGAGAGGATATGAAATAAAAAATGAGAAGTTTATTATTGTTTTATAGACATTAAAAAGGTTTTTGAAACAATACTTAAAGGTAAATTATGGAAAAGAATGGAAGTAATTGGTATACCAACCAAAAACAGAGCAAATGTACATAGCCTTTATGAGTAGGTGGTGGTAAAAATTAAAACTCCAAAGGACTATCAAAGTATTTTTGGATTGATATTAGGGTGAAATAGGGTTACCCATTTTCACCTACTTTATATAGCCTTTACATTGACAAATTAGAGGAATGAATATAAAGGATGGAGGAGAGGAAATACAATTGGATAATTATATAGTGAAGCTTTTTGTCCATGTTGATGACCCCATCTTGACTAGTAAGACACTTGAAAGTTCAAAAGAACATCTAAAATCTTTAGATCATTTTTTAAAAGAATTTGGGATGCAAGTTGTTAGGAATGGAGCCTAATTATGAGGAGGCTAAACAGAGAAATTTTCTAGATTTACTACAGGATGGGTAGGGAGAGTTTCCAGATTTACAGTCTGTTAGTCTACCAGAGAAATTTTTTAGATTTACAACATGATAGCCAGGGAAAGTTGTTTTGTTTTTATCCCAAAATTAGGTGTTGGGAACTCAGTGTTAATCTTGGAATGTATTAAGAAAAGCAATTTTTTTTTCTATTTTTTTCTTATATATAGTTGTGGGGCAAAACAGAGTATACAATAAAAATTACTGTGTTGATTTCTTGTAAATATAGAGAGAAAATTACATCAGATGTTTGTTGTAGGTTGTAACCCTCTATTACTTAGATTGAGAAAGAAATGACTGAAAATTCTTGGTGGATGTAACCCACATTGGGTGAACCACATTAAAATTGTTGTCTCTTCTACTGTGTATTTGTCTTATTTTGTTAATTCTACTATTAAATTTTGAAACACTATAATTGATTTTCTATATTTTATATAGTGATTTACTCTAAAAAATGGTATCAAAGCGAGGTTTTGTTGGGTGCACTTGACAGAAGGAGAATTTTTGGATCAAGTGGGAGCAATGGCGAAAGAAGGGAGGTTTAGAGTTGAAAAATGCAATGGCCAGAACTTTTGATTCTGGAAGATGCAGATGGAGGACTACTTGTACCAGAAGGATCTTTACTTATCTCTTGAGGGGGAAACAAAGAGACCTTCAACTATGTCTGATGAGGAGTGGAGTCTCCTTGATAGAAAGGCATTGGGTACTATGAGGTTGTGCTTGGGAGCCACCGTAGCCTTCAACATCTTTGATGAAAAGACTACCAAGGGAGTCATGGATAAGTTGGCCAAGATGTATGAGAAACCATCAACATCAAATAAGGTATTCTTAATGAAAAGGTTATTTAACATGAAAATGAGTGAAGGAGGATCTTTGCAGGATCATTTAAATGAATTTAATACTATCACTAATCAATTACATTTAGTAGGATTGGATTTTGATGATGATATTAGGGCCTTATTAATCTTATGCTCTCTTCCAAAAAGTTGGAACAATTTGGTAATGGTGGTAAGTAACTCTGCTTTGAGTTTAAATAAATTAGAATTTGATGATGTGGTTGGTGTGATACTCAGTGAGGACATGAGAAGAAAAACCACAAGAGAATCATCTAACATCACCTTAACTGTTGATAATAGAGGAAGAGGAAGAGAAAGAGGTAAGAGTTCACATCATGGCAAATCTAAAGGAAGATACAAATCTCATGGAAAAGGAAAGCTACAGCATTGGCACTATGGTAAAAAGGGTCATCTCAAGAAGGACTGTTGGCAAAGAAAGGGTGATGGAAATGAAGGTAATGATAATAATGGTAACACTTCAAAAGCCAATATTACTGGACAAATTTTACAATATGCTTTAATCTTATCTCTTGATAGAAATAGTTATTATTAGGTAATTGATAGTGGTGTTTCATTCCATGCTACCTCACATAAGGAATACTTCATAGATTATTTTTCTAGAGATTATGGACAGGTTCTATTGGGAAATGACTAACCATGTAAAATCATGGGTATTAGAAATATTTTGATTAAATCCCCAAATGGATGTCAATGGGCTCTTAAAGAGGTGAGACACATACTATATTTAAAGAGAAATCTTATATTGGCAAGTAAGCTTGATGGTGAAGGATACACGGTTGCATTCGAAAAAAATGCTTGGAAAGTTACTAAAGGTTCATTGATAGTAGCTAGAGGTAAATTGGTGGGTACTCTTTATTTACTTATTTATTTTTCTCATTGCTCCATGAATTTAGTTTCTATAGGTGAGAGTGCATCTTTGTGGAACCAAAGACTTGGCCATATGAGTGGAAAATGTATGGAAATTTTACATTCAAGAAATTTATTGCCTAAGTTAAAAGATATTGATTTGGAATTCTGTGAGGATTGTGTTTATGGTAAAGCAAAGATAGTTAGATTTCTCAAGGATGGCAAGGAAAGGAAGAAAGAGAAATTGGAGCTTGTGCACTCAAATTTTTGGGGTCCAGCTCAGGTAACTTCTCTTGGAGGTTCCTCTTACTATGTAGTTTTTATTGATGATGCAACAAGGAAAACATGGATATATTGCATTAATAATAAAAGTGATGTTTTTAATACCTTCAAGAATTGGAAAGTATTAGTTGAAAATGAAACTGGAAAAAGGCTAAAGTGTCTAAAGTTGGATAATGGTGGAGAATATTGCAGTAGAGAATTTGATGTGTTTTTTTCTAAAAATGGAATTAGAATAATCAAGGTAGTTCCAAGAACACCTCAAGAAAATGGAGTTACAGAAAGAATGAATAGAACCATCATGGAGCGTGCTAGGAGCATGAGAATACATGCAAGCTTACCATTATTTTTATGGGCTCATGTTGTTGATACTGCAGTATATCTGATTAATAGAGGACCATCTAGTGCCTTGGATGGAGGAATTCCGAAAGAGCTTTGGATAGGTAAACTAGTAAATTATTCTTTCCTTAAGGTTTTTGGATGTGAGGCTTTTATGCATATAGAAAAAGAGAACATAAATAAGTTAGATGCTAAGGCCCAAAAGTGCTATTTTATTGGTTACGGTATTGATGGCTTGGGTTACAGATTATGGGACCTAAAAGTCATTAGAAGTAGGGATGTCATATTTAATGAAAATACTTGTATAAATATTAGTTGCAGGGAAAGAAAAATAAAGAGGAAAATACTCAATACATAGACCTTGATGGACACATAGAAAAGGTAACTCCAAAAGTGGTAGAAGTTCAAAATGTACAACAACAGCAACAAGCACCTCAATATCTAGAAATGTGTGTTAGACGATCTACCAAGATAAGTAGAATTTCTCAACGTTTCTCTGATTATGTTTTGTATACTGATGCTGGTGAGCCATAATGTTTTTAGGAAGCATTATAGATGGATACTAGGAATAAGTGGGAGCTTTCAATGAATGAAGAAATTGACTCTTTATTCCACAACCAAACTTGGGATTTGGTTGAGCTACCCAAAGGTAAAAGAGCTTTGACCAATAAATGGGTGTACAGGATTAAAGAGGAGAATGAAGGGCATAAGAGATACAAAGCAAGACTAGTGGTCAAGGGATTCACTCAGAAAAAAGTATTGATTTTGATGAGATTTTTTCTCCAGTTGTAAAAATGACCTCTATTAGAGCTATTTTGAGTCTTATAGCTATAGAAAATTTGTATCTGGAGCAATTGGATGTGAAGACAACATTTCTTCATGGTGATTTGGAGGAGGAAATTTATATGCACCAACCAGAAGTCTTTCAGGTGAAAGGTAAAGAGGATTGGGTATGTAAACTGAAAAAAAAACTTGTATGGGTTAAAACAAGCTCCTAGACAGTGGTATTTAAAATTTGATAATTTCATGGCTAATCAAAGGTTTGAAAGATGTCAAAGTGATCACTGTGTATATTTTAAGCAAACTGGAAATGGTAACTATGTTATTTTGCTATTGTATGTGGACGACATGTTGGTTGCAAGAACAAATATGCAAGATATAAACATGCTCAAGAAGAAGTTGGCTAAATCCTTTGCCATGAAGGATTTGGGAGAATCCAAACAAATCCTTGGTATGAGGATAACAAGATACAAGGAGAGTCACACTCTAAAATTATCACAAGTAGAATACATTGAAAAAGTGCTTAAGAGATTCAATATGAACAATGCAAAGTCTGTTGCTACTCCATTGGCAAAGCATTTCAAACTCACAAAATATTTGTGTCCCAAGACAGAAAAGGAACAAGAGCATATGGCTAAGGTTCCCTATGCATTAGTGATTGGAAGCTTGATGTATTCAATGGTTTGTACAAGACCAAACATTTCCCACGTAGTGGGAGTAGTGAGTAGATTTATGAGTAATCCAAGAAAAGGACATTTGCAAGTGGTAAAATGGATACTCAGGTACTTGAGAGGAACTTCAAATTATTATTTGAATTTTGGAGGCTCTAATATATGCTTGAAAGGTTTTGTAGATTCTGATATGGTAGGTGATCTTGATTTTGGAAGGAGCACTACTGGCTACATCTTTACTATAGGAGGAGGAGTGGTTAGTTGGATTTCTAAACTCCAACATGTAGTTGCCCTTTCAACCACTGAAGTTGAATATGTTGTTGTTGCAGAAGCAAGAAAAGAGATGGTTTGGTTGCATAGACTAATGGAAGAACTAGAGAAAAAGTAAGATGATAATAGGTTGTCGAGTGATATCCAAAGTGCTATACACCTTGCAAAGAATTTGACATTCCATTCAAAAACTAAACACATCAAAATCAGGTATCATTTCATTAGATCAGTAGTGGAAGATGGATCTTTGAAATTAGGGAAATTTCACACATCACAAAATCTTGCTGACATGCTTACAAAAGTGGTGTCAAGAGAAAAGTTGAGCTTTTGCTCAACTTCAGTTGGCCTTAAGTAATAAGAGGCCATGATGAGAATTTTTCAGTTCTTGGTTGCAGTATGGTGCAATGGAATTAGTCTCCAAGTGGGAGATTTTTAGGAATGGAGCCTAATTATGAGGAGGCTAAACATAGAATTTTTTGGATTTACTGCAGGATGGGCAGGGAGAGTTTCCATATTTACAGTATGTTAGTCTACCAGAGAAATTTTCCATATTTACAACAGGATAGCCAGGAAAAAATGTTTTGTTTTTATCCCAAAATTAGGTGTTGGGAACTCAGTGTTAATCTTGGAATTTATTAAGAAAAATAGTTTTTTTTTTTGTTTTTTTTCTTATATATAGTTGTGAGGAAAAATAGAGTATACAATGAAAATTACTGTGTTGATTCCTTGTAAATATAGAGAAGAAATTATAGCAGATGTTTGTTGTAGGTTGTAACCCTCTATTGCTTGGATTGAGAAATAAATGACTGAAAATTATTGGTGGATGTAACCCACATTGGGTGAACCACGTTAAAATCATTGTCTCTTCTACTGTGTGTTTGTCTTATTTTTTTAATTCTGCTGTTAAATTTTGAAACACTATAATCACTTTTTTATATTTTATATAGTGATTTACTCAAGTAAACACTAGCAAGACTAAAATTATGGTCTTATCTACTTGGAGAGAGAAAAAACAACCAGATTTGTATTTGAAGGAAATCATTTAGAGGTAATAATAGAATACAAATACCTTAGATTAGATTTTCAAAGCAAAATCAATTGAGAAATATCTAGGATGAAACGAATACAAGCAGGATGGAGGGAACTCTACTCATTGCTAAATAGGAATAGAAAAGCAAAGCTAAGATATTACAAAATCATTAGGGTTCTTTTTGAGTTATTAGTTATTCTAGTGGTGTTGTATGGATGTGAGGTGTGGGCTAGCAATACATCACATTTTAAATGGAGACAAACAGAAATAATTCAAAGGCAACTAATTACAAATATTTTTAAAACTAAAGAATCAATCTCATATGAGAATTTACTTGCTAAAATAGGGATTGTTCCACTAGAAGCATAAGTTATGATAAGGCTATTGGGGTACCGAAAGAAAATAGAAAGAATGGAAGATAGTAGATTGTTAAAAAAAAAAATTGAATATAAGAAAAGACACATGGATGAAATAGAACAACAAACAAATGAAAAATAGACCAATAAATTTCATGAGGTCCCAAACTCTAACAAAAAAAATAAACAATACATGAGGAAAAAAGTCAGAATTGTCATGTGGATTGAAAATTTAGGAAAGAAAAATAGTTATACATCAATGAGTTTAACCAAAAACGTGAACACAACCACGGTTCAAACCATTTGGGCTTTGGGTTTTCTTCTGAGAGACTCGAGTCCAAACCACTATGGGATGTGTGTGCGTGTGTGAGTGAGCTTGTTAAAAAAATGTGAATACAACCAAAATAGGTAAATATATGCAAAGATCAAATAAAAAAAAAATTCTTATAGCCCAACTAAGATCTAGTTCACACCATCTTAGATATGAAATTAGGAGATGAATAATTCCTCAGTTCACACCATCTTAGATGCGGAATTTGGAGATGAACAATTCCTCAAGAGGCATAGTCAAAACGAATATGTATCTTTTGCACAATAGGAGTAGTGGACATGGAAACATTTTATCATGGAATGTGAAGACTACAAGGAAATCGGGATTGCATGAGGACACTCTAAAAATAAACTTGCTAATGAAACTTTTTAAAAATTTGAGAATAGAAAAAATAGGGAAACTTTTTAATAAAAGCAAAAATAAAAGAAACAAATCCAAAAATATGATAAGAGGATGTTGAGCTTTTGACTTTGTTGAACAATTTTTTTCTTAGATGTTGTTAAACTTTAAAACTTTAAATAGAAAATCCAAGGTTTAAATCAAAAAATAAGTAGGGTTATACACCATACTTCATCTTATATTAAAGCACTTGTTCCTATAAAATGTTTTGATCTCTTAAATATAATAAAAATCATTTCATTTCAAATTCAAACCTTAAACCTCCTATTTGGAATTAAATTCATGTCAAATCCCTAGTCTAATCCATCTATAAGAAATATACTTAATAATTAAATCCATTTTTTTCTTACAACTTTGTATCTTATAAATCATTTTAATAAAAAAACACAATTATGTGCTACTTTTAAATTTATTATACTTTACTTTTAAAATCCGTGAGCATCAAACATATTCTATCATTCTATACTTAAGCTTCTTTAAACTTTAAAGTTAATTTAATTTTATCAAGTATTTAAAAATATATTTTTATAAAAATAATAACAATGATTTAAATTAATATTTACATCTAATTTTAATATATAAAATAAAATTAATTAAAAATATTTTTGATTAAGATGACACAATAATAATAATACTAGACTAAAAATACATATTAACCATATAATATTATTTTATTTTTATTTTTATATAAAAGGAGACATATTAGACATAATTACTTTACCCTTAATTTAAATTTTAAATAACATATTTTTAATAAAATAAAAAATGTGATGATGCAAGTCTAGTGGAATATTCCATGATTGGAATTTCGTTTCACGTTAATACTTGTCACATTTGATTTTAATATTAAAAAAACTTTTTTTTTTTTAATTTCAATCAAGATGGAAAGTAACATAAAATTAAAAAAATATTTATTTATGTTAAAATATTTTAAAAGCATAGAATATCAAAGACAACATTTGATGTATTTAATAGTAGTTTAACTAGGTTTTGAATCTTATCAAAAGAAACATAGATTCAAGCTAGGAGCTTTGTCATTATTCATAGAAAAAGAGCAGTTTGAGGCTTTTATTGTCCAATTGATTACTCTAGTAACAAAATATTTTGGATTTAACGAAGAGCATTATATAACTCCTGAGCAACTTGATCCAATTAATGATATCCATAGGTTTTTAAAGGAAGATTAAAAAGGTAAAAATTTATTGCAAGAACCAAGGAACTTGAAAATTTCATGAACAGATCTAGAGACTCGAAGGGAAGATTTATTAAATTTAGTAAACCAGAAGCAAATTGCAAAAGAGACCTTAGTAATAAATATAAAACTTCTGAGTTAAAATAAACTTAAACTACAATCCAAACATCTATAGATTCTGCATCATTAAAGTAGATTAAATTTCTAGAACAAGATCCCAAAACATATCTACTACCCAAACCAAAATTTTATGATCATATAGATCCCTCAACACTCTTTTCTAAACCGATACCTAAGCCAATTCTTGAAATCTTATATTCAATCATAGCTGATCAGGCTAGTGAACATAGGATAGTAAATGGAAACCAAAGGGAACATAGGCAAAGGACTAATGATCAAGTAGAAGTAGAAAACCAAAGGGGAGGTGGATAGAGAAAGAATTTTACCTTCCCAATTCCTTATTTTGAAGAAAGGCTAACAAGAGAACCAAAACCAGTCTCTATTGTTGTTTTGCCTACCTTTCATGGGAAACCACATGAGGATCTTGACGCCTTTCTCTTTGAATTCAAAGTGGTATTCCAAGATTAATTTTACATCGTTGATGAGAAAAAATTAAGACTATTCCCCTCTATGCTTAAAGATGCAACCTTGATATGGTTCATGGGTATAAGAGAAAGTGTTTGCAATCGATGGAATGTAGAACATGGATTAAAAGACATATTCCCTGAGAGATACCAAGATTATTGTAGAGTTTGGGATAAGAAAGTCGAGTTGTTTCACATGAATAAAAAATATGATGAATCCCTTGAGGATTATCTCAATATATTCCAGTTTGTGGGATCAAGGGTAAACATTGAGTTGGATGAGGAGGTTCAAAAAGAAATTTTTATTAAAGGGCTAAAGGAAGACATCCTAGACATACTAAACCTTATGGAAAAATGGGATATCCATCATATGGGATTAGGAGAAATTATATATCTCTGCAAAAATTATTCAATAAATAAGCCATTAAGAAGTAATAAGTTCCTATCATCCATAGGAGGAGTAATGTGAGCTGAAATTGGCAATATGCTAAAGAGTATTAAAACTAATTTTTTGAGCACATTAACATCATCCCTTGACCTCATGGATAAGAAATCGAAGGATCAAAACATTGAATAAATATATTGTCACATATGTAGGAAGAAAAACAACTTGAGAGAATGTCCTCTCAACATTACAAACATTTCCAATGTCTCTACTTGTAAAATCTATGACAAGAACCATAGTGCCAAAAATTGTAAATATATTTTTGCTATCAAGACTGCTATAAAAGAACCTAAGGTTGAAGAAGCATAATATGTTTATTTCATATCTTAAATAAGGAATGGTCCAAATAATGGTCCACCCAATTGGTCAAAACTCTAGTTATTCCAACCAATAAATACCTAATTATTGGTCAAATACTCCAAATTGATCAAACTAGAACTAATTCAATCAAGATTGGAACATGCCTCGAGCACAATTCATGTTCAATTCATATGGAAATTTACCTCCATGGATGGTAGGCCAAAATTAAAATGCATCTAATTGGAATACGAGTGGCCAATAAAATAAAATAGGGCCTAGCTGGTCTTAATGGCAAACACAACAATAAAACTTTCAAAATCAATTTAGGGGGTAAGTATCTCAAAACCAGCCCCAAAATAGACTCCTTCCACCTCCTAATAATGTAAATAATCCTCCTAAACAACCACCTTTACCAGCTCAACTAGTGTCTAACCCTAATAATAACAAAAATTTCAATAAGTCTATGAAACAAATGAGACATGCTCAATATTTGTGGTACCTTGCCAATAGATTCAATTAAGATCTAAAAAAATATTGAACAATACTAGAGCTACTCTCATAGAGATTGAATAACCCCCAAAGACTCTATCTAAAAAAGTAAACGAAGATAAAAAGCCTAAAGAAGATGTGGTAGCTTTACCAAAAAACATTCTAGAAAAACAAAAAGAGATCCAAAGTAAAATGAAAGAAGTGGAGATACCATTTTATAAAAGGTTGGCAATACAAAAAGAATCATCTAAACTAGCTTTCAATTTCCTTCAAGAGTTGGAAAACGTTACCATTAAAATTACTTTGTTACAAGCCATCAAGGACATCTCTATCCATTCCAAGTTAATCAAGAATATATGCACAAATTCTGGAAGGAAAAAAAAGAATGAAACTCAAACCATTCAAGTCATTGGACAGTTGTCTGAGCTAATGACTGAAGGTAGGTTATTACCAAAATATACCAATCCTAGAATACCTATCCTTACAATTCACATTGTTAAAATAACCTTGCACAATGTTTTGGTCAATTTAGGAGCTTCTATTAATGTCATGACTAAGGAAACAATAGAATCCTTAGGAGTACAAAAATTACAACCAACTTCTATAGTACTCCAACTTATAGATACATCTATTGTTAAACCAGAAGAAAAATTGGAGGATGTTATAGTTTTTGTTAGTTCATGGGAATACCTTGTAGACTTTATAGTATTACAACCCAAGAAAAATTTAGGGGAACATCCCTTAATTTTAGGACACCCATAGCTTGCAACATCTAATGCCTACATCAGTTGCAAATCTAGAAACATGATTATCTCCAATGGTAAGAACACTAAATATCTTAGCCTATTTCCTGAATCAATGTTAGATAGAGATTTTTCAAAACAACTATGGTATGGTTTCCCTCATAAATTGGATGATATTCAAACCTTATCAATCAATTTTCTAAGTGAACACCTACAACAAGAAGTTGAGGGACCCTTATAATTATTACTAGGAGATCAACATGAAGGTCAAGTTGAAGTTAATAGTTGTTTATATGAATCGACTATGTTCATTAATGAGGCTAGCGCAAGCTAAACTCAGTAATTGATACCTTACGACTATAACCTAAATGTACTTAAACCTAAATTATGGGAATATATGTGAATATGGAAAATTTTAAATAGATAGATATTACATCAGGAAGAACTTTGAACATTAGTAATGAGCTTACAAGAATACAATAATCACAACCGATTGATGTGCTTAAAAAGCATCGATTTACATTTACATGGAATTATAAGGACATGAAAGGAATACACCCAAATATTTGTACCCATCACATATTTTTAAATAAGGTTGTGACCCAATAAGACAACCCCAAAGAAGATAAAATCCAACTATGAAATATGTAGTTCAAGAATAAATCATTAAACTCTTGAATGTAAGATTTGTATATCTGATTTTTGACAATCAATGGGTATCACCATTAGTAATAGTCCCTAAAAAAATGGCAAATGGAGGATTTGTGTGGATTATAGGGAACTAAATAAAGTGATAAAGAAGGACTATTTCCCCTTGATACCTTGGATGGGAAATATCCTTTTGTTTTTGGATGGCTTTAGTGGGTATAATCAAGTTTCCATAGTTGAAGAAGATCAGGAAAATACAACTTTCACATGTTCTTTAGGCACCTATACTTATAAAGTCTTACCTTTTGAACTATGCAATGCACTAACCACTTTTCAAAGGGTTGTCTTAGCCATTTTTGCTGATTTTATTAATGAATGTGTAGAAGTCTATATGGACGACTTCACAGTCTATGGTAACACCTTTGAAGAAAATTTATCAAGCTTACAAAAAGTCTTGATTAGATGCCAATAACACAATGTTGTATGTTTTAGTATATTACATATTAGAGGAAGGTGTTAAAGTAGACCCTACAAAAATTCAAGTTATCCAATCCCTCCAACCTTAGAAAACACAAACAGAGGTAATAAATTTCTTAGGAAATGTAGGATACTACCATAGATTCATTAAATATTTTAGCAAAATTGTTGCTCCTATGCTTAAGCTCCTAACCAAAGAAAGTGAATTTAGTTGGACTGAAGCATGTCAGGAAGCCTTCAAAATTATAAAGAACAAATTTATTACTGCTCCAATCTTGAGGGGACCAAATTGGAAATTACCCTTCCATATACATTGTGATGCTTCAGGATATGCAATAGGGACAATGCTACGACAAATAGAAAAAAAAATACCTTATACTATCTATTATGTAAGTAAAAATTTACATGGAGTTGAACTGAATTACACAATTACTAAAATAGAGTTCTTAGATGTAGTCCATGCTATTAATAAATTCAAACATTACATAACAGGGTATGAAGTATTTGTTCACACACTCTGTCATAAGATACTTAATGAACAAATCCATGGTAGGAGGTAGAGTGGTTAAATGGATTCTCTTATTGTAATAATTTAATATCACAATTATAGACAAAGCAAACAAGGATAATACAAATCATTTATCCCATACGCAAATCTTTGATTATGATGAGTTAATTCCTGATAATTTCTTGAATGAACATTTGTTAGTACATAAGAAAGATACCTCAAAAATTTACACATTACGAGCAAAAAATTTTAGTACATAAGAGTGTCCCTTACATGTGGCTTAATGGGATTTTATTCAAGTCTTTCCCAGACCATGTAGTTAGGAGATACATGCAGGAAGAAGATGTGTATGGTATTATTAGAGCAACACATGAAGAACCTTGTGGAGGTCATTATGCAACCCAAAGAAAGATTAGTAAAATACTCCAAACTAGATACTTTTGGCCTACTATAAATAAGGATGTTCATAAATTTGTTGATAGATGTGATGCATGCCAAAGGGCTAGTAAACCAACCCCTACAATGGATATGTCCTTGGTACCCCAAATGATGTTTGAACCATTTGAGAAATGGGAAATTGATTTTGTTGGACCAATAGATCCTCCAAGTACAAAATGGGTGTAAGTAGAAGCTTTGCCATGAGCACAAGGTAAACCCATTGCTGATTTTCTCTATTCATACATTATGTTGCATTTTGGAGCACCTAGAGAACTAGTTTCAAATCAAGAAACTCAATTTATCTCTAGTAATAGAACATTTCACCACGATCTATCAAATAAAACATGGAAAAAATTCACCATATCATCCTCAAGCCAATGGACAAGTGGAAGTAACCAATAGAGAGCTTGAAAGTATAATAACAAAAACTATGGCCACTAGTAGAGTAGATTAGACAGAAAGATTAAAATAAGTTGTATGGGCTTATAACACAACCTGGAAGACTACCATTGGTTTAACACCTTATGAGACAATTTTTGGTAAGAAAGCTATCATGCCAATTGAGTTTGAAATAGAGACTCTTCACACAACAATACAACTTTATACGAATTTAGATCAAGAACAAAGAGCTAGGTTGGACAAATTAAATATTCTTGATGAAAAGATACTTGAGGTACTACACATAACTAAATTAACACAACAAAAAAGAAAGAAATGGCATGATAAACACATTGTACCTAGAATATTTCAACCAAGAGACTAAGCTTTGTTATTTGACTCATACTACTAAGATTTTCAAGGGAAGTTAAGGACAAGATGGCTTGGGCCCTATGAAATTGAAGAGATATTTGGAAATGGTACATTGAAACTTAAGCCTATTGATGACTCAACCAGAAAATTACTAGTTAATGGACATAGGCTTAAACTATATAAAAATCCACTATCTAAAGAAGAATTCATACACCATCTCAAGCAACGAACTGATTTGCAGTATATATATAAACTATAAAAAAATACTATTGAATAAATACTTCTCTTTAACAAGCAACACATACATTACCTATTAAATAAGTTGTTCCTTCATAAATATATATATAAATATATATATAAATATATATATATATATAGAGACAAAATAATATATATATATATATAGAATATATATATATATTATATATATATTATTATATATATATATATATATAATATTATATATATTATTATTTTTTATATATATATATATATATATATATATACCTATATATAAATATTCTTTGTTAATATATCACTTGAAAAAAAAAATACGTTTATTTTGTTCCATAATGGAGTTCCAATATTTGCAATACTCTCATATTATTCTTCATAAATTTTTAGTATCAATATTATTTCAAAAATATCCTCAAAAGACACTTCCTTTATTTGTAACAACTTGAGAACTTATAGGAAAATTACCACCACATCTTGCATAACACTTTGTTTGCTAAAACAAAATCTAGGTGTTTTCAATTACTCAGCCACCACTAGTATTTTGAGCAAATCTTCATTGAAAATCAAACAATATTTGGGTGTTATAAGCTGCTTCTAGTCAATCAAGTTCCTCTTGTACTACGCACATTATAACATATAAAAACATTGTGATTTGGAATAGAATAACTCATGAAGTTAATATTTCCATAAAGTGAATGGTTTCCCTTGCTTATCCAATTATGCGCATGGTCTAAGAAGCTAATAAATTGGCAAAAGGACAAGCCCCCCTTCATCTATGAAAAAAAAATCCCTTGCTCTTTCTCTAAACGAGCAAGTATCCAAAAGAAAAAACAAAAAAAAAAATTATCTTCTTGCTCCCCTTAAAATGAGAAAGAATCCCAAAAGACAATAAAAATACCTTGCTCTCTCTAAAAAATGAGCAAGTATTCCAAATAAAAATCAATAAAATAAGGGAGAAGAGCTTGAATCTTTGGAATTCTTAGTATTTCAAAAACCATGGGGTGATCCTCATTACAACAATGGGTTGAATGAAACCAATCTGGCAATAAATTATCCTTATGCAATAGCGTTAGTCTGGATAATATCTATGGATGCTCACAAATAAGCTAACTTGTTGGCATAAGTGACCATTGGTTTACTCAATCCCTACACATGATGAGAAATGAACATTCATTGCACGCATAGTTGGTCTTTGAGAGGCTTGAAAACACTAGGATAACCTTAGCACCATATCGATTTGTGAGATGAATAGATGAGTTTGTTTAAGGTCACTAGGGTGTTTGAGTCTTTGTGAAACAACTCTAGAATATCATAAGCAAGAAAAAGTCATGAGAAAATTTATATTCCATATGTAGGTACTATAGTTCATTCCATCCTACAAAAATGTGGTTTGTATTTCCAAAAACCTTAATATTTACTCATTTATAGGGATAAAGTAGTAAGGATAGGGTTACAATTCCCATCAAGACTCTAATAGAGTGATTGGAAATCCAATTCCCCAAAGCTTTGCACTCCTATAAGAATAGCAAAAACATGTATACTCCCAAAGGAAAGAAAGGCCATCAAGATGACATCAAAACAACTATCATATTCTTCTATTCAAAACAAATGGTGAAATCATCCAAGCCTTTGATAAAGATCTATTTTTTATATATTGATGACTGATATGAGATTTACATCCATTATTTTTCTCACATGGAACTCCTTATGAAATCAAAGGAAGAAAATCATTCAAAAAAATATATACATTTTTTTACCCCCATACCATTAAAATAAATAAAATAATGTGTTAAAATTTCCTATACATATAAGCATATTTAAATAAAAAAATTTCCCTCTTTTTTATTTTGGCTGAGTAGCCAAAATTATAGTTTGTGGGGAGGTATAAGGCTAATACAACAAAGTCCATAATACAGTTTGGAGGCAAGAAAATTTTTGTAATAAAATGAAACTTTCTTAATAATGTTTCAGTAGCATAGTTTCTGTAGCAAAATTTTAGTAGCAAGATTTTTGCAGAATATTTTCATAGACCTGCACTTGAAAAAATCATAAGTGTCTTGGTAGGAAAAACAAATTTGAGGTAAAGGACCATTTTGACAAGAAACTTTAAAGTCGAGCGTTGGACTTCAAATAATTTTTAAATCTACTTTAATGGTAAGAGCAATGCATCAAAATTCAAATAACTTTTAACCCCCCCCCCCCCCCCCCCCGGAATTCCCCCCCCCACTCACCACAACACCTAGGTACTTTTAAATCCACCTTAATTATGGGAGCTATGCGCTAGAATTCAAAGGACTTTCCAATTCATTTTATCAATGCAAGAATTAATGAAGATTAATAATTATTTTAAAAGGTTTTGGCAATATTTCGAATAATCGACATTCTTCGATCACGGGCTAACCTCAAATATGATGTGTTGGACTAAAAGCAACATAAGTTTTGTCTCATTAGTTGAGAAAGGAGGTACCACACTGCCATGAAAGAACCTAGGGAAAAATAGAGTGGTTACGCGGATGTTTAGATGTCACATCAAGATTGTGAGTAAGCAACACGAATCGAGAAAAACAAATGATGTGGTAAAGAAGTCAATTTTGGGCGATAACATGTGGACCTCCCATTGGCTAACACGGTGGCAAATCAACCCACGTAGGAGGTGGCAAAGTATGAATGCCTCGAACATCACCACCACACCCATGCACCCAATAAGAAGCAGAGCCACGGATCATAAATTTTAACCGTTTATTAGAAAATATATTAAGGGCCATGAATCCCTCAAGATCAATACAAGCAAACAATGTAGCAAGCACAAAATGTCAACCCATAATGAAAATCTCTATCATTGATTTAAACAAACCATGACAAGGGTTTAATGAGAAATTAAAAGGGTAATTTATGATAACAAGCCCTAAACTGCCACCTTGAGCACAGTTTTCTGGCCGTAAATGACGTAGTCTATTAGGAAAAGTTGAGCAGCTACAAGAGTGTTGAGAAATTGGTTGCAGGAGACGCTAGAAGTGGAGGTCAAATAAAAGCGGGGAGCAACTACCATCTTCAAGGTAAAATTTCACCCAACTGCAATTTCTTTTAATGAATTTGCTTAGACCAGGACCCAAAATTCAAAATTTCTTTCTTCTGAGTAATTTTGGGTTTAAAGTTAAAATATTAAGGGAATTTTCTTTAAACTTGTCTAAAATTTGTGTTTTGAAGCCGAATCCAAAAGAATTTTGGACCCTTTTTCTTAAAATCTATAGGCAAATTTATTTTTAAGGAGAATTTTGAAAACTGTCTAGACAATCTATAAGATTATGTTTAAAAAGGGAAGTTAAAAGAAAAATGTATTTTTCTTTGTGTGTAAATATTCTACAACCACAACTAGAACTGAGAAATTTCCTGAATTTAAGTCGAAAGTCAAAAAATTTTGAGGACTTCTCTATTTTCACTAAAATTTGTGAAATTTCTCCTAAAATTTTCTAAAAAATTATGTTTCAAAAGAAAATTTTGAAAAAATAAAAATAAAATTTGTTTTCTCCAATTTTCGTTAGAATTTCTTTCTAAAGAATTTTGAAGTCCTCATGTTTTCTTCTGCAAATATTAAAAATATATATAATTTTGTGGAGACTTTGAATATTTCATATTTGAAAAATTATTGGGAAATTCTTTGTGTTTTTCTCAGAAAATTAGACTGCAAAATTCTAGGGTAATTTTATAATATTGTCTTGAAAAGGAAGTGTAAAAAGGTTTTATGTTTTTATATGAATGCACTTATCATTTTTCTAATAATGCAGGGCTCCTTCTAAAAACTGTGTCCTTCTTCTAAACCCTACCATTCTCTAAAACTATCACTATGCCAAGGACCATATTCCATAAAAAAAGTGAACCCTCATCTATTGCAACCCAAAACCCGAGCGATGCAATGAAGAAACTATTTCAAGAAGCCCGATGGTCGTATACCTTAAAAAAATATCAAGGCCACAATTAGGGTGTTGTGAAACTATTAATTCTGAACTATAATCATGATACCTTGATAACCCACATCAAGGACATCGAAATTCAGATTACCCCCAGTTTAATTGCAGAAATTCTAAAACTACCCAAAGTTGTTCAAAGGTATTTTAAATCCACATATAAGGGATTGAGTCAGATTGTTATCAAATTTAGGGAAAAATGATCAGTTAACCAAGACAAAAATGGTTGGATAAAGGGAGTAGTCACCTCCTTGTCTATAAAATGGTAGGAGGCAGTTAAAATCTTAATGAAGTTCTTCACTCTTGAGGGCAGCTTGTCTAATTGTGGGGGATACCACTTAAAAATGCTTTTGAACCTAAAGTTTCCTAAGAGGGAAGACTGTATAATTAACCTACCCTATTTACTATTTTGCTATTTAAAAGCTAACATCACCTATGTTTATCCATTGAGTGCCCATGAAGATCCTAAATTGCATCTCATTTACTATCATGGATTAATTAAGTTGATGGTTCTACACCAAGTTGCTAAGGTAAGAGTTTCATGGAATACCATGGTTGAAGAGGCTAATGCTTCTATGAGTGATTCTGAACCATTCCAAGAATATACATCTAAATAAATCTATGATATAGAGAGCTCAGAATAAATTCCCATTTGGAAATGCCCAACCACTTCCAGAATAGCCAAAACCACTAAGTCTGCAAGAAAAACAAAGTATGAGAAGTTTATCCCTAGAAATAATAGTAGAGAGTCATCCCCTATGGAAGAATCACCTCGAGAAGAATCTCTTAGAGAAGAAATACCTATAGAAGAAGAACCATCTAGACCTGCCTTAAACTCACCTATCGCAGAACAATCTAATGCCATCGAATTCCTCAAAATGCCGCAAACCATACTGCATATCAAAATTGATAAACTTGCAAATCTGGTTGAAAAGCATGTTGTAATGATAAAAAAAATCCCTTTCTATCTAGAGTGATATCCTTAGAAAATTGATGAAAAAAGGTGGTGAAACTGGCTGACCTAGTCATTGAACCTATGACTATCAGTCCATCTCCTTAGAATAGTGCTACAAATGGTAAGAAATTATGGAAGTCGGTCAACTTTGCCAAATTATTTGACTTCACTAAGGTACTTGAGGAAGACAACTCAACTCTACAATATGAACTACCTCAACCAAATAATCCATCAAAATTAGATCCCTCCAAAGATATAAAGATACTACTAGAAGGTTTAGCACTAAAGGTAGACATACCTCTCAACATCGATGAAATCTTTAACCGTGCTAGGGAAATAAAATGTTTGCCTCCAAACATGTAGGGAATGTAGAGTGAGTCCCGTGATAATGGATCCATGGATGTAGAGTATGTAAAAACCATAGTAGTAGAGCTATCATTCAATCTAGAAGTAGGAAGGGCATAAGTACAAAAGGTAAAGAAAGAGGGAAATCTCCTAGCCAGGCTAAAGCCTACATGGATTTCATCTTGTCTAAAGGCTAAAACTAGTCTAGATATCCAAAAAAATACATAGCAATGACAAACACAAACTTTTTATTTATTTTATTTATTTTTTGTTAATTTGAGTAGTATTTACAAATCGAAAAAGAAAGGAACCCAAAACCTTATTACAGTCAGGGCTAAACTTTCGTACTCAGAAACAACATTTTCAAAATAGTGCTACCACCTACTTCAAAAGCCCTCACCAACCTAGAGGGGAGAACACTAAAATAATAAATCAACAAGAAATAAAAATAGATAGTAATCAAAAACCCACCAAAAATATCCTAGTTTCCTTCAGACAGGGGTAAACCCCAGCAACTTGATAAAACAGTTTCAAAATTTCCACTTGACCACTGACCCAAAAATATATTTTTCCATCATACTAACACCAACCATCATGCCTACGCCCTAGGGAGAGGGTTACACTTTTGTTAGTTTTGTCATCTTCCTTTTTCTTTGTAGCATAGCAAATCAGCATCTTATATGTCTCCTCTAGGTACTTGATCGAGGTACAAATTATGGATGCCACTAGTTCCAGCAGCATCTAGGAGCTTTGATCCTCCCTATCACTCACAGAGTCAAAAATGATGTGAGTGGAGGATGAATATGACTCCACCTTAGTATTTTTAATTTTGGCTAAAGATCTGTGTATCAGATTTGTATTAGAAATTGTTTTTCATTTATTTTGTCTTGCACTCTTGAGAGGGGAGCCTTTGGATCAACCCCTAGCTGCACCAGGGCCACCAGGGACTCACCAGGGTGATTGGGTGATGGGTGAGCCTCATAAAGGGGACTAGAAGATACCGGTTTGATGTTATGGACTAGGAGCCTGTTGGCTAAGGCATGTCTAAAGATAATTGCTAATAGGCCCTGGTGCAGCGGCTTCCCTCCTAAATTTTTGTACTTCTCCAAGGTTAACGATAGGGAGTATAATAGATAGTCGAGAACACAAATTGGCTTTTCATCCTAGATATGGTTGAAAAAAGCTAGGTGAAATATTCTCAATAATTTTTTTTGGTCATCACACGTAACAAACTACATAATGGGGACTATGGTGATGTTCTAGGGGTTGGGAGGGACGACACTTGCAATGTGGAATTATCCCAACATAAATACTTCCCTTTGTTAGGGAATTGGTCCGTCTCCTCTTCCCAATTATGCTTGTCACACCTGATAAAGAGCCCCGATAGAGGGAAGTCAATGATCTCCATTAGCATATAAATTTAGACCTTGAAGTGAACCCCTTGGACTACAACCCCACCCTGGTTCCAAGTGGAAAAAAAATCTCTGGTAAAGTTATCTTTGGCTTCGGATAATTTCATCAGGAAAGGGGTAAACTCCTTGGCATCCATAAAGACCTTGGTAGCGGGATCAAGATTAAGCTGAGCGAGCTCAACAAAGGCCATGCTTTCAGGAGAGGGATGAGGAAGGAATTAGGGAGAATAGTAGAGCCAAAGTAAGGAAACCAAAAGGAAAGCAGGCAGAGAGGATACCAATAGAGCCAAAGAGGGGAAGACAGATGGAGAACATGCAAAATAATTGAAGTCAAGGCTGGTTAAATGGTGATGGGATGAGCTAAGGTGGATATCAAAAGTCAGAGCAGATTGGAAAAAATAGTAGTAGAAGGCATGATATACCCCTCGATGGAGATTATATGAGTGCAAATAATAATTCCCAATCATGGCTAGATCGACCTTGGTTGGTGTAAGATACGAAATATTGAAAGTCATGTGTGGGGCCAAGGAAGTTTCCAAAAATAAATATGCATTAGGGAGGGGAGATTGCTGGGAAAAGCTAACGATAGCTTGGGGAGGAAGCAAGGACTAGGAAAAAATGCCATGATTGGTAGGACAGAGAAGGAAATACCTTCCTAACTTGTGGTGCTTTTCCACGTAGCAAGAAGAGTGCCTGAAACTGATGAGTTGGGGAACATCGGCTTGGGATGTCCACGTGTCGATGGTCTTGAATTTTGGATGGCACCTTAATTCAGTTGAGTGGAGAGTGTGCCATTTTTTCCATGATTTGTCACCCAAGAGCATGATCTTGATAGCAATATTGCTTTGCATGTGGCATTTACCTACAAATTGGGGCAAAGGTCTAACAAACCCACCCATGGTGAGAATAGTCTTGTGCTTAGCATTGGTTTAAGCTTCCACTCCTTGGGGCCTACCATATTGGAAATTACTTATTTCCTGAGTTACTGCATCAGATGTTTCCTTGGGAAAGCTCTCTCTCTAGATTTTGAGGTTGTTTTATGTGGCTACCAGGTTGGCCATGAGATCAACTAATTGGTTAACTTCCCTAAAATTATGGTGGATGGATGACTGTGGGAGGCTTTGAAGTATTTTCCTAGACTCCTGTATGGTGTTGAAGATTTTCTAGGATGGAGTCTTGTTGATAGTCATGTATTTGATAATGTTTAGGGAATCACCCTCAATTATGGATCTTTTGGGGTCCTCTTGAAGTAGTACAAGGCCTCGCCACAGAGCCATGGCCTCAGTAAAATTGTTGGTCTGAGCCTCAAGGAATTCCACATATGCTAGGATTATGGTGCCTTCATGATCTTGGATGACACCTCCTACCTCTGCAAGCCTAGGATTTCCCTTGGAGGCTCCATAAAAGTTTAGCTTGACCCACCCTTCCAGAGGTGGCATCCACTTGAGATTGACTCTAGGGTTGGGCCTTGGCTATGCTTTAGGGTTTTTGTCAGGGATACCAAGGGATTTGAAAAGGGCTCGCTCAAGAGCTTGGGAAGATGTCGGGGAACATGAGATGAGCCAAATATTTTTGATAGCATAGGCAATGGATTTGGTAGCCACAACTATGGGATCTATAGGGGAGGATGAAAAGACCCTATTGTTGCACTCTAACTAGATTTTCTATATCAAATGGTAGAGTCAGAAGGACCAAAGGGAGCAACAAGTCGATAATGGAATTGGGTTCAACCCATTGAATGTGTAAGGAATTGAGCAAGTAGCCAAGGGTTGTGTATGAGAAGGCATAGTTGGTGAAAATGTGATTGATGGATTCCCAGATTGAAAGGTAAAGGTAGTACCGATTTGGTATCATGAAACCTCTTTTGATTATATTCTAAACCATGAGGATATTGTTCTGAATGGTTGTCCAAGAGAAGAAGTTGATTTTGGGGATGGATTTATTCCTACAAATGAGGTTGAAAGGGGTGTTAGCCACCTATTCCATCTCTTGGAAGGTGTAAGTTGACTTTACAAAGAAGGACCCTTCATCAGTTCCTCTCTATATGGGCCTATCCTCTACCTCTCCCATTGGAATGGTGATTGTATTGAGTAATTTGGAGAGGCCAGTAGCTTGGCGAGGAAAGTTGAGCTCATCGATGGGTCTCCAAATGGGCTTTCCATTATGGTTGGTGATAAAGTTTGCAACATTGCTTCCCATGCTAGCATCAGTGGATAGTTTAAGAACCCCAAAATCCCTATCCTCATTCAAAGGTTATTCTTGAAGCCACCTATCATGCTATAAGTCAATGCTGCTCTCATTCCCCAGGATCCATCTACTATCTTTCTAAATGAGACTTTTGGTCTGGGTGATGGATTTCCAAAATTTTGAACCATTCTGGGGTCCTTGATCACTTAAGAAATTATGGTTTTGCAAGTATTTCTTTTCTACTATTTGAACCCACTCGGTCTCGCTGCTGGTATAGACCTTCCATGCATGCTTGGCAAGGAGAGCAAGGTTCATTTGGGATAATTTCATGAGCTCGATGCCCCCTTTTCTTTTGATACAATAGACCAAGTCCCAATCCACCAAGGGGATCCTCTTATTATCCTCACTATCATACTAGAGGAATCTCTTTTGGATTTGATCTATCTTGGCACTCACATAGGCTAGGATTTTGAACACAGACATGAAATAATCTAGGATACTCTGCAAGTAGGCCGAAGCAAGGGTGGATTTGGCTACTTGGGAGAGGAGGTGCTCTTTCCACGAGCACAACTTTTTTTGGATCCTTTTGATGATATTATTCCACATAGGATTGTTGGGGTTACCAAAGAACAGTGGAAGCCTAAGGCAGGAAGTCGGGAGAATCTTTGGGGAAGCACCCAAGGATATATGCAATATTCATTTGCTTGGCCTAGGGGATGTTGATGAAGTAGATTTTACTTTTGAGGAGGTTGATCTTCTATCCTGCAACATTCTCGTAAATGTGGATAATGTGCCTAATGGTATTTACCTAGACAATAGAAGCTAAAATGGCCAAGATAGTGTTATCAATGAACTATTGGTGGGTAACTGGATTGAGACCAGAGGTAGTTTTGATTCTTGAGATGAGCCCTCTTCTACCAGCACTTGCAATGGTCCTCCCTAGAGCTTCGACCAAGATGATGAACAAAATAGGGGATAGGGGATCTCCTTGCCTTAGCCCTTTAGAGCTAGGGAAGAACCCAATAGGGGGTCCCATTGACTAATATGGAGAACCACAAAGAGGATATGCATATTTTGATTAAGTTAACCGAGGTTAGGTGGAATCCAAATTTGAGGAGGACCTCGATAAAAAAATCCCAGCTGACCCTGTTGAAGGCTTTGTTCATGTCAAGCTTAAGAAGGAAAGTTGGTTTCTTGGCCAAGGTGGTGGAATATAGAGCCTCATGGATGGTGATCACTCCATATGTAATTACTTTACATTTGATAGAGCTACCTTGGCAGGGATCGATGATGAGAGGGAGGATTCTCTTGAGCCTATCATCTAGAGCTTTGGTTAGGATTTTATAAAGGACATTGCAGAGGCTGATAGGGCAGAAGTCAAAAAGATATTTGGAGGCTTGGACTTTGGGGACCAAGGAAATGAAGGTTGAGTTGATTCCTTAGGTAATGGCCTTGGTATACTAAATATCTCTAATTGCAATGCACACCTCAATCTCGATCAAGTCCCAAAACTCTTGGAATAAGCATAGAGGAAAGCCATCCGAACTAAGGGAATTTTTAGGTGTTGTGGCTGCTCCACAACGAGCCCCAAAAAATTGGGGACCCACCTTGTTGCTTTGAAAGTTCGATGTTTGCAGTTTGTTTTGAGGGTATATGCCTTCGTTTTGTTGTGGGTTTTACAATTGTTGTCGGTTCTTATCGACAATATTTTCTTGTCGATGACTTTTTCTTGTCGACAATATTTTATTGTCGTCATTTTCTTGTCGATGATATTTTATTGTCGACAACTTTTTCTTGTTGACGACTTTTGTCGTCATTTTCTTGTCGATGACTTTTGTCATCATTTTCTTGTCGACGACTTTTGTCGTCATTTTCTTTTCGATGATATTTTATTGTCGACAACTTTTTCTTGTCGATGATATTTTATTGTCGTCATTTTCTTGTCGACGATATTTTATTATCATGTTTGTTTATGACAACTTTGTCGTCATTTTTTTTGTTTTTAGCAAGTTTATTGTCGAGTGTTGGTGTTTCTTGTCATGGGTGTTTCAGATAATGAAAACAATAAAAAAAAATTAATAATAAAAATAAATTTATATATATTCTATATATATAAATTTATAATTTAAAATAAATAAATTAGAGGATTTTTCATCATTTAAGCTTCAGTTGAATGGTGGTCATGGTGTTGATTTCTAATATGTTAATTGGGTCTTTGCAGGTAGAAGAAGACCCAAATAGAGATGACATAAACAATGAATTTTCAGTGGCAAGATACCAGGGTTAAGTAGATTTAGAGTGCAAAGCGTTCAAAAGACCAAGGCCACAGCAGACGAAGACCCACATCTGGGATGTGGCTAGTGGTGATTGGACCATACCAGACACATGGATGGGAGTGTCCAGGGGTTGTTTTAGTTTGAGAAACTACGACTAAGGGGTTTTACATCATCAAAATCACTTGGGAATTGCACCCTACCCTCACTGCACCAGTGCATTATCAACTGGATTTTGGGTACCTAATGTGCATTTGGTAGGGTGGAGATTCGAACCAAGGACCTCCCCTGGAGGATTGCCATACCCTCTCCAACTCACCTACACCATGTGGGCAATTTAAAAAAATAAAAAAATTAAAATATGTTGAACAAGGCGAAAGGGACCCACCCAACAACGTGGCTCTAGGGATGATAGAACATGGGACCCACGTTGGATGGGGCAGCCGGTTGATGTGGTCTACCCGAACATGGATGCAGTAGATAGTGCACTCACCATGGAGGATCGAGGATGCGCTGGACTTGTCCACGTAGGATACGAATTCTATGACTAGACGAAAGCGGTAACTGTGTTCGATGGGGTCTAAACCCACGAAATGAAAAAAGGGCATATGCTAGAATCTCGTGGTAGTAATGATGCTAAGCATGTGGGATAAAGGAATTTCTCACCCAAATAAAATGATTGTTGTGTACACGTGGTGCTTCCAAGAGCCAGAGCTATAGAGCGAGTTACATGCTGGTGATAATAATGTCAGAGGCAAAGGAATAAAGGTGGTCAGGTATCTATTGTGGCATCAGGTGGGACAACATCCCTCACCAAACCACTGTCAAATAATAGTGAGTGACAGGTAATAGAAATGCTTCTAACCATGGTAGTCATCGGTGGGGTAGAAGGAGATAACACCTTTCACGTAAACCCTAACGCTAGGTGGCATGCTAAAACACCCACGAGAGAGTTTATTTGATGAAAGTGACTGATGATTTGAAGATATGGTGGAATCCAAATGAAGGTCTGGTTGGATGGCAGAGTGAGGAGGTGAAGGCAAGTGACATGGAAGATGAGAGTTACTCAAAATGTGTTGCAGAGAAGCGTCGGGTGGAGGAGCACCATGGTATGGGGAAGTGTTGTACAGTTAAGCATTATGTAGCACCCTAAAATTGGCACAATAAACCTTAGCAAATAATTACAATTACCTTAGTAATAATTCAAATTCAAATTCAACCCCCAAAATCACTCCCAAACCGTCGTTTAACCTATTTCCTCATTTCCTGCACCATTTTTAGGATTTGTTATGACCGTTGGACGATATCATCGCCGATCAGATGATATCACCTCAGATTAGATGATTTCATCTGGACTAGGATGTCCAGACGATCTTGTCCCAAAACTAATTTTTCATAATTAGCTTCTATTTCAACAGCTTCTCTAACTCGGGTAGAGATGCGTCTGCACCGTTAGAGACCTCCCCCATTGGAGATCTCCCAAAATGGGATGATCTCCAACCTCCCAACTTCCCTCCTAAATCTATTTAAACCTTAGGACCCCCCCTTGACTTTCCCCTGGCTAAATTTTCTATAACTTGACCTTTACATGCATTAGAATACCTTGGATTACCATCGACACTTGTCCTATCCAAATTTTGTTGCAGGAACCTTGTTATTCTTCAGTCAGAGCAAGCTCAGGTCGTCACAGATGATCTTGTCCAATTCGAGATGATTTCGTATCAATCTAAGACGATTTCAACTGTAGTCTATATTGGGACAATCAGTGCCTAGAGTTTGCACTTTTCCTATACTTTGCTGCTACTTTATTCTGCATTTAGTCAATTTTATTAGTATTTCCTGTTATCTTGCATCTTGGAGTTCACCCATGTAGTTTAATTGCACAATAAGATCATGATTAGCTATTAAAGAATCGTAATTTACTTGTATTTCCATTTGGGATTATCTTGTTAACATTCTTATTGTTATTTCACATCATTTGCCTCTATCAGAATAGTTGTATTTTTGGCATTTGTATCTATTTCTCTGTTTGCAGGTCTCTGAAGAATTCGTCAGATCTCAGATGATCCTGTCAAATTCCAGATGATCTGGACTGCTTCAAAAATCAGAATCTCCATCAGACATCCGGGACCATGTATGGATTTCTTCACTTAAGTTTGTTCTCTATGTTTTCTGTTAAATCTATTTTTTGTATTTAAATTTGCATTTTCATATAGAATAACTTAGATTCATCTGGCCAAACCTAGGACTTGGATGTTTAAAGCTAAAACTGAACACATTAAACTCATTCCCAACCTAGGCGTGGAAACTACCACTAAACGTTTCCTGGTGAACCCCACCATCCGTCAAAAAATCACCTTAATACCCCTCCCCCGAGAGGCGGGACCTTCAAAAGGGCCTCTCAGTCTGAGGTATTGTCCCATCCTTTTCCCATCCTCCTTCCGAGAATGGATCCTTTAGCCTAAAGGTAAGGATGCAAAAAATTTGGAGTGATACATTTTGGTGAACCCGACATGAAACTAAAACCTTTTGAAAATGAAAAAAAAACAAAACAAAACAAAACAAAAACATAGATGCATTTCAAATCATTAGAAAAATACTAAGTTGCATATCATGTCTAGATGGTAGCTCCTAAGAAAATATTAGCAGTTACTATAAATGTTGAAAACCAATTAGCAGCCATAGAAGTTAATTTTGTGCTTAGTGTGCCTAAAATAGATAGAAACCAACTTCTGTGGAAATAACTGGATAGGAGGCTAGGTGTCATTTCATCTAGATCAACCGAACTTAGATAAATCAAGAGGTTTGCCCTAGATAGGATCCTGGATCCTCATCAACTCATTTTTTATCATGAACTTCAGAGAGCCTGCCATAGGTGGTTAGCTTATAAGAGAGCTCTTGTGTCTTTAGAATTGTTCACCTTCGAGGAATAACTTGAGAACGTAGCTGTTATACACTAATTCCTAGGTCGTGTAGAAGATCAAGAGGTCGTTCTTATGGATAGGGAAATATGGAATAGAGTTCCTATGGCTGTGTTATATCGAGAGTATTGCCATGAACTTTATTTCTACCAACCAGAATCTGAGACAGATAATATCACTATAGCACTTTTCATTAAATTCTTGAAAGAAAATTTTCAATTTGAAGAAGAACACTTCATGACTCCTGAAGAACTTAAGCCCATTAATGATATTTATAAATTGTTTATAGAAAAATAGATCATTGCTTTCATTATTATTATTGCTTGCATTTAGTGTGTTGTTTGTTATCTTTATAATATCGTTACAAAAACAAGAAAAACCAAAACATAACAAAAACCAAAAACATTTTATTTCAAATATTATAGTAGGTATATAATTAAAATATATACCTCTTAAGCTTGTTGCATAAAATATATATATATATATATATATATATATATATATATATATATATATACAAGTATATATATATTTGCTGAAATCTAAATTTAAGTACAATGCCTAAACTTAGGAATGGTAAACAAACTGAACAAGAAGAAGATTGGTTAGAAGACAAAACAAAAAACCCAAATGTCCTTCCTGAGGAATCAATTCCGGAAGGAGAAACTCTAGAACATCCAGAAGATGAGCTGGCTGAAGAAAATGAACAACAAGAAAATCTTAAAGAGGAAGGATCCTCATCCCCTAGAATAGCTCCACATGGAACTATTGCTTTTGATAACTTAGATAATTTTTGGAAAATTTTCAATAATAACATTGGTGCTCTTAATATGGCAGTTCGTATTGATAAAGGGTAAATTAGTGACACTCAAGCAGCCATGGAACATATGTTTGACATACACACTAATCCCTTGTCTTTCATTGATCAAGAAAGTGATAAAGTTGGACCATCCAATAGAGATATGGTCACTATGATTCAAAACATGCCAAAACAACAGGTTACCCAACCCCCTAAGGAACCTCGTTATTGAGCCTAAAATTATTCCCACACAAAATAAACCTTCCTTCACTGCCTTACTTCACCAAACTATTGATCAATATGCTTCAAGTAGATAAAAACCTAAAATGAAGCCAAACACCAATTTTCAACAATCGGGCATACAACATAATACAACTTCAAAATTTCTTCATAACACCCTTCCTACCAACAATTTACACAATAGCAATATAGCATCTAATCTCCATGTCCCTCCATCATATGCTCACAAATCCCACATTAATTCCCTACCAAACCAATATGGTGGGCAAACCAATAATCTGGAAGCCATGGTGAAACAGTTAGCTTCATGCATGGACCAGATAGATCCCTACCGTCCATCGTACAATTATCGAGAGATATGTAGTCAACCTTTGGATCCCATAGTTATAGCACAACCATACCCTAAACATTTTCCCATGTTCGTCCTGCCTATATATAAAGGAACTGAAGATCCCATAGAGCATCTTCGCATGTTTAGGATAGCATGTCATGATATATCACATGATGACTTGTTATTACTGAAAATGTTCCCAAAAAGTTTAGGAGGAATGGCATTAGAGTGGTACTATCAATTGCCCACTCATTATTTGAGAAGTTTTGAAGAAATAGCTGAATCTTTTGTTCATAAATTTAGTGCCTACATCGAGAGGCATGTCACCATTAAAGATTTGTACAACTTAAAACAAGACAAAGATGAATGTTTTTCTGATTTCTTAGCTAGATGGAGGCAGTTGACAGGAAAACTACACTTTGTGCTACCTTATAGGGAAATGTTGGACATTTTTATTAATAATTTACAAGAACAAATATCTTATGAGTTATCAACTGCCACCTTAACTACTTTCGATCAAGCTATAGACTTAGCTCGAAGGGTAGAAGATTCTCTCATTAGAAGAGGTCAGCTCAAAAGGAAAGATGATGAGAAAACATCTAGAAATCAGTATAAAAACAAACAAGTTGTAGGTGACGGAGTCACTAATAGTAGAAACATTGCTAATATCGATACAACGAAGACAACATAAAAAATTTATATTAAAACCTCCTGATAAACCTCCTCGATAATTTACTAGATTGAATCAACCATTCTTCCTCAATTATTAGCACGAGGCTTGATTCAATTACCAGCTATCTAGGAACCTGATCCATCTATACCCGGATACAGAGCTGATTTATATTGTGATTTTCATAGAGGACCTAGACATGCTACAAATTCTTGTAAAATATTGAAGCATAAAATACAATACTTGATTGATAATAATGAAATGGAGGTGCAAGCTTTCCAACCTAAACAAAATGCTCCTAATAATGCTCAAAAGACCATTCCCCAAAATCAGAATCAAAATGCTAATCAATCATTGGATATATTTCAACATCCTTTACCAAACCATGGTAAAGAAGTAGCCAATCAAATCAAACATCATAATGATACCCCTCCTACCCGATATGTAGGGACTATTAGCAAAAATTTATCTTTTCAGGATCCTCAAATATTTGGCACAACCTTATCCCTGGTCACGACTAGACCCCTACATAATATTCACACTTTTGATCCTAATGATGTAGAATCGGATACTAAAAGTGAAATAGACATCACCTCAAACCAATCGAATAGTTCTAAAAACGAATCAGATCCTATTCAACCCATCACAGATGCTATGGTTCCAGAAGAACCATTTCCTAGAAGAGTTACTACTCGACCCTCTTCTAATCAGTTCCTTCCTAATGAACAAGCCATAAACGCTAGATCGAGACCAGTTCAACATCTTCAATATAACATTGTAGGTACCATCAGAGCCGTTACCAGACAACAGGCTCAAAATTTGCAATAAGATCAAACTCAGAATGATGGATCAACTCCATTTATTTTGAAAAACCCCAATAAAGGGAATCATATGTCAAATGTGCATCCAAAACCTCCTTACAATATTAATGAACAATTATCCAATACTACAGCCAGAATTTCCCTTTTGGACTTGTTAAGATCTTCTCCTACCCATAGGGATGAGTTAATGCTTACATTAAGCCAAATGATGGTACCTCAAAATATTAAACCCGAAGCCATGTCCAATACTATCATCACTTGAGAAGTTGATTGTATTGACTTCCGGGATAAAGATATCCCACAACATAGTTTACATAAGGATAACCCCTTATATATTATTGCTCTAATTGGAGATGTAGCTATTAAAAGAGTCTTGATTGATAATGGTTCATCTCTAAACATTTGCACTTTTGACTTCTACCAACGATTTGGGTTTCGAAGTGATGAAATGAAGAAAACTGACATGATTATCAAAGCTTTCAATGAAGAGACACAAGAAACGTGTGGAGTCATTACCTTACCCTTGCAAGTTGGTCCTAGAACCCTAGATACAACCATGTTTATTGTACATTGCCCATCATTGTACAATATGCTTTTGGATCAATGCGATGCGAACGGTTCCCTCTACTTTACATCAGTGTGTTAAAATTTGAATTTAAAAATCGGTTGGTCACTATCCATGGTGACCCTAGACCCTTTGATATGTGTGCTTTGGTAGAACCTGTTGGAGTGCAATTTTGCCCCGCTCTATCATCCACACATCCTAATTCTTATTTTTCATCTAAACGTGTGACAAACACACACATAACATCATCTACTCCATCAACTACACCTATACATTTAACTCAACCATCTTCTGAACAAACCATAATAAAACCTCAAAAAGATCTTCAATCCACAACCAATCCTTCATGTTCTATCCCTATAATTTCAAAACCTATAGACCCATTTATTAACACTTCCACATTATCAACATCTATCATACCTTCCACATCTAAAGATATAGGGAATGATCCTTCTACATCTTATGCTCTTTCTGATGAACTTTTACCAGAATTATCCACAATATTAATATCAGAAAAAATAAATGCTTTCATGTGAGATTCAATTCTTTTAAATAACTTGCCACCATCTCCTCATACTTTGGGCCTCCCACAACCTATGGGAAGTACTTACCAAGTCGGGAGTTGTGCTTTTATTTATAAAGGATATGATTGGGGAAGAATACCCAAGAATATCAAAACTCATCATGAGGGATATGCCCGATGTTATTTTGCTAATGAATATATTAAATCTAAACCCATAATGCTTAAAATGGGATATAAAGGGAAAGGCTTGGGACCTTTCCAAAATGGTATGAAATAACCTATTGAGGTAGAGCCATGGCCCGCCCGATGTGGTGTGGGTCTATTTCCTAGTAAGGGTCAACCCTTCCCTTTTGAAGATGATGATCAACTCATATGTTATCAAGATTATCTAGATAAACAAGCTTCTTTGTGTTCAAAGAATAATCCCTTTACCTACAATATGCTATCCATAGCTTACCCTGAATTGCTTGTTGAATCCAATGAGGAGTTGGAAGGAGATATTTTTCATGATGTCTCCGTTGAAGAGTTGTTACACAATGGTTTTTATTTTGATGGTTCTATACCAACTATAGCCCAACTTGAGGCCACCACTCCTCAAGACAAATTATCCAACTTAAACTTAAAATAATTACAAGAATTGGGCGTTTCACCCGCCCCACCTAATTTTGAAAGAGATCTACACATGGAAGTAGAAAACGTCATTAAAGTTAACATTGGAACCGAGGATAATCCTCACATAATCAATATTGGATCAGCATTAAGTCAAGAAAAACAAGATGAATACATTGCATTCCTTAAAGAATATGAAGATGTCTTCGCTTGGACATATGAAGATATGCCAGGTCTGGACCCTTCGTAGTCATGCATCACCTAGTAGTCCATCCGGATGCTAAACCCGTTAAACGGAAACTTAGAAAAATGCATCCCAAAGTGGCCCCGCTAGTCAAAGGGGAGTTAGAAAAACTCCTTAATGTTATTTTCATACAAGCTATTGATTATGCTGAATGAATCTCGAATGTAGTTCCAGTCACCAAGAAAGAAGCTACCAAAGTTAGGGTTTGCACGGACTTTAGAGATATTAACATTGCATGCCCTAAAGATGATTTTCCTCTTCCAAACATGGACCAAATCATTGAATTTACCATTGAGAGTGGAATGATGTCCCTAATGGATGGATTTTTTGGCTATAATCAGATCAGGATAGCTCTTGAAGATCAGGCTAAAATAAACTTTATTACTCCTTGGGGTACCTTTTGTTGGAAAGTGATGCCATTTGGTTTAAAGAATGCAGGCGCAACATATCAACGAGATATGACTTATATCTTTCATGATATGATGCATGATATCCTACATGATTACATAGATGATATTATAGCTCGCTCTATTAAAGAAGATGATCATTTAGATGATTTGAGAAAAGTATTTAATTGGTTAAGAGAATATCTTATTCGATTAAATCCAGCCAAATGCATATTCAAAGTTAAGTCCGGTAAACTATTAGGGGTTTTAGTTTCTTTACGTGGTATCAAAATCGACCCTCTCAAGATTGTGGCTATCATTGATATGCCCGCACCTACCAATATATCTGAGTTACGAAGTTTACAAGGTAAGATTCAAGCCATCCGTCGCTTCATCGATAAGCTGGTGAACAAAACCACTTCCTTTCTTAAGCTCCTTAAGAATGATGTCCCTTTTAACTGGGATGACGAATGTATAGAAGCTTTTGAACTTCTCAAACAATACCTTCTTAACCCACCTATGCTTTCACCGCCTAGACCTGATCGCCCGTTTCTCCTGTATATTTTAGCTTCATATTTTGCTTTAGGAGCTATGTTAGCTCAGCTTGATGATGAGAAGAAAGAACGTGCTAATTATTACATTAGCCGAACTTTAATCAGTTATGAAACTCGTTATACAACATTAGAGAAATTATGTCTAGCAGTCGTATTTTCTATGCAAAAATTATGCCATTATATGCTTAGTCAAAAAACATATGTCATTGCTAAATATGATCCCATGCAGTATCTTATGAGTCGACCTTATTTATTGGGTTGCACAGCCAAGTGGGTTCTTGCTCTCAGCGAGTTTGAACTCACATTCATAGGACAAAATTTTGTTAAGGGTCAAATCATAGCAGATCAGTTAGCTGCTGCACCCTTAGAGTCTACCCATCCCCTCATCATTGAGTTTCCTGATGAATGCCTTCAATTAGAGGTAGACCATGTTGAAAAATGGTTCTTATACTTTGATGGAGCCCGATGCATGAGTGGGGCTGGTGCGGGTATTATTTTAATATCTCCACAAAAACACATTATTCCTCTGTCCTTCAAATTAACATTTTCTTGCACCAATAATACTGTCAAATATGAGGCTCTAATCCTTGGATTACGAGCTGCCTTGGCATTAAAAATTAAACATCTGCTAGTTTTTGGTGATTCTCAACTTGTCATAAATCAAATTAATGAAGTTTATCAAACCAAAGATGATAAATTGCACCCATATAAAGCATATGTTTTGCAATTGTTATCCTTGTTTGATAAAGTTACTTTGGAAGCTATTTCACAAACTAGCAACCGTGCGACTGACGCTATGGCCGCAGCTGCATCTCTTCTACCCTTGGAGTTAGATGACGAATATGCCACCATCATTATTCGTCGACTCCAAGAACCCGCTTCAAATAAGTCATATTTAGAACCTTTGGATGTGTTTCTAATCAACGAAACTACTCCTGACCCTTGGTATACAGATATAGTTGATTTGCTTCAAAATGGGACTTTCCCTGCCAATTCTAATAGAAACTAGCATCCGTTATTACGTAGACGAGCAAGTCGATTTGTAATAATCGGCAATACTTTATATAGGAGATATTTTGAAGGTATCCTATTGAGATGTTTGAATCTAGAAGAATCCAAATTAGATTTAAGTGAAGTCCACGATGGATCTTGTGGAGGACACTTCAGTGGTAGTGTCATTGCTAAAAAGCTCCTTAGGGTAGGCTACTTTTGGCCTACCATGGAAAAGGATGCACATGATTATGTGCGCCATTATGACAAGTTCCAGAAACATGCTGACCTTGTCCATGTGCCTGCACAAGAGCTATAGGCTATTTCATCCCCTTGGCCCTTTTCAAAATGGGGCTTAGACATTATTAGCAAAATTAATCCTGTGTCATCTGATGGACACAAATTCATCATAACCAGCACTGAGTATTTTACGAAGTGGGTTGAAGCTATGCCTTTAGCTTCCTGCACTGGAACACAAGTCTCTAAATTTATTTTTAATCAAATCATTTGTAGGTTCAAAATTCTTGCAAATCTTATCTCAAACAATGGAACTTGTTTCAAAAATAAAGATGTCAAGAAATTATGCCAAAAATATAAGATTCAACATTGCTAGTCCACTCCCTATTATCCTCAGGGTAATGGCCAAGCAGAAGCATCTAACAAAACCTTAATCAAAATTCTCAAAAGATTGGTCAATAAATCTGGTCGTGACTGGCACATTCAATTATATCTAGCTTTGTGGGCCTATCGAACTAGTGTTCGAACTCCCACTGGAACTTCACCTTTTGTCTTGGTTTATGGCGCTGAAGCCGTTTTTCCTTTTGAATTAGAAGTTCCTTCTTTGGCTCTACTACTTCAAGATACCGAGGTTGGAGATGAATATCGAGCTGGAAGACTCAGTCAGCTAGAACTTCTAGATGAAAAGTGCATCAATGCTTTGGAGCATCTTCGTGCTTACCAAAAACAAGCTTAAAAGATCATATGCCAAGAAAGTTCGTCATCGATCCTTTGAGGTCGGCGACCTTGTTTTAAAAGAAAATTAAAAAAATACTACTACAACTAAAGACCTTAAAGGTAAATTTGAGCCCAACTGGCTTGGACCATATATTATTACTGCTAAATTTGAATCAGGAGCATACAAATTAGCTACCGTAGATGGTAAAGATTTAAAAGAACCTCTGAATATTATGCATCTTAAACAATATTACACATAAAATTTGGTCATTTCATCATTTGTACATATTTTGCATGTTGTCTCATTTTAAAAAATATATATATAAAACTCTTTAAACAAAACCAAACAAAAAAAATAAAAATAAAAATAAATAAAAGTCAAAACAGCAATATTATTGACTCTTTTCAAAACCAAAAAAAATAAAAATAAAGAAAGAGAGAGTCAAAATTATCAAACTCTTCACAAATATTTGTTGTATATATTTCTTCTTCAAGCATTGTAGTTATATTTTCAAGTTATTTTGGATAAATTAACATTTACTTGGAATCCCCCACTATCACAAACACAAAAATAAATATCTTGATTTTATTTGGCATGATTACTAATCTCTCTTATATCAAAGTCCACAAAATTTAATTAAATAAAGTTTGAGCATAGAGAATTGATCTTGTTATTTACTTAAACCAAGCATATCTTTTCACAATAAAATGATTACATTTGTAATTTCCATGCTATGCTACATAGTAGAAGTGGTTTCCTGAGTGAAAAGTTTCCCCTGCTATCCTATCATATACATGGTCTAGAATCTTTGAGAATTGGCAAAAGGACAAGTTCACCCCTACCTGGAATAAAAATCCCTTGCTCTATAGCTAATCCGAGCAAGTATCCCTAGCATAGGAAGAAAAGAAAATTTCAAGAAAAAGAGAAAAAGAAACAAGTTATTTTAGCATTATCTCAAATATCAAGCCAAAATACAAAAATACAAAAAAAAAAAAAAAAAAAAAGCAAAAGCAAAGAAAAAGAAAAAGCAAAAGCAAAAGCAATAAAATCCCTTTTCCTACCCATTGAAAAGAAATAAGGGTTGATGAGCTTGAATCCCTGGAATTCTCAATTATTCGAAAACTGTGAGGTAAGCCCCATAACACGTGGTTTGTGCCCAACCCGCTTGGCCTTGGGTAATCCTTAGCATGGTGATATGTCTGTCACATTAGCGACCTTCTTTTGTACGAACCTATGTCTGCTTATGGATTAGCTAGCTCTTGATAACCCAACTTACATAGTAGTCTGGTATGGTTATATGCATCTAAATCATGGTTAATGAACACTTATTTGGTTCATTCAAATCACTTGTATCAAATTATCTTGCTCAAAACTGGTCAATGAACAATGCAATTGCACACACATTTTGTATTTGAGAGATTTTGTGTATCATTATGATAAATCAAGATTGGTAATGAACTCACCTATGCACATGGGATTCCTTATAAATCTAAATTTTGTCTTTAAGAGACTTTGAAATTTTTTGTAAATTGTTTGGAATGAATTCATTTTCTTCTTTGAAAGTACAGTTGTTTAGTATAAAAACAACTACATGCATTATCAAAAATCAAAATCATTTTCAAAAAATGCAATAAAGTTACATTTATATATAACTCTTGACTTTCATGACGATGGTATAGTTCCAAAACAAAAATTGGAATTTTATGCCTAGCGCAAGTCCTCATATTTATATTTTTAGTTTATTTCAAAAATTAAAAAATCAACCATGCAATAAATCTATTATTTTCTTCTTTGGATTTCGCGATGATGGTATAAGTCTATACCTAAATATTCTATGCCTAGTGCAAACCATTGTACCAATTTTATTTTCATAAAAACATATGACTTAAATCATTATGTTACACAATTATGCTTTAAAACAAAACAAACACTTACTCTATTTTCATGTTATTATGTCAAACTTCAATTTTGCAATGATGGTATAATTTCTAGGGAATTATCCAAAAAAATTATCACACTTAGGAATTTATGCCTAGCAAAAGTCATTTTAAAATATTTCATGCATAATATTTTCATGGAAATCTAAAAACAAATCATCATCATTGTCATCATTTGCATCATCACACCAAAGTCTTAAGACAGTCTCTTAAGCATTCTTTTACTTTTAACAATATTTCTATACTGGGATTATCTTGACGACCGAGTGAGTGGAAACTCCATGAAATGGTCTATAATAGCGACAATGTCCTTTGAAATTATTGTTAAAAGTCCCCTTTTATTTTTTTATCACATCACAAACAACCACTTTGTTTACATCAGATTATTTCATTTAAATTTTAAAAGCATGACATTCAAAACATAATGTTTTCAAACGACATAATTACATGAATCATCAAATAAATCACACCACAACAATAAAGCATCATACAAACACATAAGATAAGTCATATGATCAAAAATATTTATATATATATATATATATATATCCAAAATATATGTACATCATATCAAAACTGGATTGGTATGCCACAATCTACATCTTGACATACTCAATCCTCTCAAATCATCTAATCAGTCTATACAATGCAGTAGCCTAGCCTCGAGAACCCCTCGAGCTCTCAGCCTCATCTTCTCCCCATCCCTGAGGTGGATGAGGTGGCCCCATCGTAGTATGTGTAGTACTACGAGTCCTAGTCATCAATCGGGATGAAGTCCTCGACGACCCAACCCTGATCAGATCTGCAATGCCGACTGGCAACTGTACCCTCTAGCCCTGTAGCACCATCTAGAAGTAAATACCCTGGTAGAACACGATCTGAGCAATCAACCATGCCAGCTCCTAAGTGCTTGCTCCTCCACTCCATGCTCTGAGGCGTGCAACCTCATCTCTGAGTTGGGTAGCCTCAGCTCGATGGTGTGTAACTTCATCCTGTAGATTCTGCACCTATGCCTAGAGACAGATAGTCTCTGCCCAAAGAGTAGCCATCTCACTACTCTCTCTTGTGTCCATATCCTTGCCCCTATCGGGCAATGGTGGTCTCTCTCTCCATGGAGAAGGGGGTCTCTCCTCCCTCCTCTCCCGCTGTCATGGCCTCTGCTGAGCCTGTGGTCTCATTTGCTCTCTCCCTCCATGACCCTGTGCTACCTCAATGGTTGCCTAGCACCACCTCCCCATCCGATGCACAACTACATGAATCAGACCCTGAGCCCTCATCATTCGAGGAGGGCAAATGCCTGCATACCAGGCATCGTAGCCATCGGCTACCCCTACATTGTCCCCATCCACTGGCTGAATGGAGGCATCATCTACGTCCTAACTCCAAAAGTGCTACATATCTGGAGCCCCGCTAGTTGTAGTGTTATCCCGGATAGTCCAAGAAAACTCGTAGTCTCAGAGAGATGGGATCCCCTGTTGTAGACCAAACTGCCTCAAAACTCGATCGTAGCGGTGGAGCTCCACCTCTCCCCTCTCCATCCTCAACCAGTAGACTCACCTGACACAAGCCAGCTCCTGTCCATCCTCAGCCTACCCTGGATGATCTCTCCAAGGCCTCTAGGCGATCTGGTCAGAGACAAGGTCATCAAGTAGTCTCTAGGACATTGACAGATCTATCCGCCACTGTGACCCTCTTCAGAGCCACCAATAGAAAGCTCGAGGCCTCTCCCCGTCAATCCCTTTCAGTGGGAGCCCTATCGGCCTTCACACCGTGATGTGCTCTCAGCACCAAACCTATAGTAGTGATTTCATAACCAAACATCGGCCGCCCTTGTATACAACCCCATGCAGGATCCTATACAATTGGCATAGTACATAACTCCCCCAAGAAAACCTATATTCGTGGTCTCTCATGTCGCAGACCACATCTATCAGTAGCCATGGTACTCTGCATCCACTTTGATGGCATAGCAGTAGGCCACCTACAACCCCAGCCAAAACTTGTGTCAGTTTAGATGCCCCAAGCATCTAGCGTAGTGACTCGATGTTCACTCCGCCCTTCTCTAGGGTGAAGCTCGGATTTCCGCACAGTCACATCATCGTGTGGCCCTGATTTGCCATGGGAGTTATTAGCCGTCTTTGTATGGGGATCCTCAAAATCCTCCATACATCCTCTAGTGTGGGAGTCATCTCCCTTGTCGATAACCAAAAATAGGAAGAACCCGGATACCACCTCTCTGCTAGGGCTGTCAATAGCCCCATATCTGTAGACACTTGTGGCATCTCTGCCACATGCTTGCAAGCCGACTTGGGCCAACTGATCTCGCTCTGCCTAAGATAGAGTGGCCAATTCATCCCTCAGCCTGTCGTATTTCCATTCTCTGCTCTTTAGTAATCCTCTCTGCAACATAAACAACAAAATAATACAAATCATTAATAAAACAGTGATTAAAAATGCAAGTAAAGAAAGTTCAATTTCATCAATGATGATATCGTCCACTATTGGACGATATCATCCCCAATTTGAGCAATTTTTTCTCCAATTTCGCAAGCCGAAATCGTCCCTCTTTTTTGACGAAATTGTCTCCATTTCATCGATTTCGCTCTTGGACAAAATCGACAATATCGAGATGATTTTGATGAAATCGAGACTATTTTGATGAAATCGAGACAATGTTGATGGCCCAAAATCAGCTGTGATGCTCAAAAATCATCAAAATTTAATCTACAAAGAATAGAAAATCAAATTACAGCATTCTAAACTAAGTTTAGACTCTTACCCGTAGCCCGCGCTGGACCTCTGTCGATCTGTGCGCTGTTTCGACCATTTTGTTTGCAGAGCTCTAAAAAATAGTAAAAATGAACAGTAACAATGAATTAGGGTTTTTCCCTATTTTTATTAATTTTATTCAAAAAAACAATTAAAAACATTTTAATTTTGCTTTTCTGTGTTTTTACCTCAAACGTTCGATTTGGGTAAAAAACACAGAGGGGGCACCATAGTAAGCTGTCGTATGATTCGACCAAGAATCATCGCCTAAAAATGGGAATAATTTTTGTTTTCTCGTAAATCGAGAAGAACTCATCTTTAACGCATTTTCTTCAAAAAAATTTCTAAAGAGGGGGAAAAATGTAGCACCCTAAAATTGGCGCAGTAAACCTTAGCAAATAATTAAAATTACCTTAGTAATAATTCAAATTCAAATTCAACCCCCAAAACCACTCCCAAACCACCATTTAACCCGTTTCCTTGTTTCTCATACCATTTTTAGGATTTGTTATGACCGTTGGATGATATCGTCGTCGATCAGATGATATCGCCTTAGATCGGACGATTTCGTCTGGACTAGGACATCCAAACGATCTTGTCCCAAAATTGATTTTTCATAATTAGCTTCTATTTCAACAGTTTCTCTAACTCGGACAGAGATGCATCTACACCGTTAGAGACCTTCCCCATTGGAGATCTCCCAAAATGGGATGATCTCCAAGCTCCCAACTTCTCTCCTAAATCTATTTAAACCTTAGGACCCCCCCTTGACTTTCCCCTAGCTAAATTTTTTGTAACTTGACCTTTACACGCATTAGAATACCTTGGATTACCATCGACACTTGTCCTATCCAAATTTTTTTGCAGGAACCTTGTTATTCTTCAGCTAGAGCAAGCTCAGGTCATCGCAGACGATCCTATCCAATTTGAGATGATTTCGTATCAATCTGAGATGATTTCGACTGTAGTCTGCATTGGGGAAATCAATGCCCAGAGTTTGCACTTTTCCTATACTTTGTTGCTACTTTATTCTACATTTAGTCAGTTTTATTAGTATTTCCTGTTATCTTGCATCTTGGAGTTCACCCATGTAGTTTAATTGCACAATAAGATCATGATTAGCTATTAAAGAATCGTAATTTACTTGTATTTCCATTTGGGATTATCTTGTTAACATTCTTATTGTTATTTCACATCATTTTCCTCTATCAGAATAGTTGTATTTCTGGCATTTTGTATCTATTTCTCTGTTTGCAGGTCTCTAACGAATTTGTTAGATCTCAGACGATCCTGTCAAATTCCAAACGATCTGGACTGCTTCAAAAATCAAAATCTCCATCAGACATCCGGAACCATGTATGGATTTCTTCACTTAAGTTTGCTCTCTGTGTTTTTTGTTAAATCTATTTTTTGTATTTAAATTTGTATTTTCATATAGAATAACTTAGATTCATCTGGCCAAACCTAGGACTTGGATTTTTAAAGCTATAATTGAACACATTAAATTCATTCCCAACCTAGGCGTGGAAACTTCCACTAAACGTTTCCTGGTGAACCCCACCATCCGTTGAAAAATCACCTTAATACCCCTCCCTCAAGAGGTAGGACCTTCAAAAGGGCCTCTCAGTCCAAGGTATTGTCCCATCCTTTTCCCATCCTCCTTCTGGGCACGGATCCTTTAGCCTGAAGGTAAGGATGCAAAAAATTTGGAGCGATACACATTGCATGGAAGAGAGATCAAATATAGCCACGAGACTTGGGTATCCACCCAAGCCTTGGGCGCAATGGTAGGGGCAAACTAGTTAGGGCTGGCACCCCAACGACTCAGGTTCGGGTCGCATAGTGCTGCCCGATGAAGGATTAAGGGGAATTTTGGTCACAAAATTTTTGTTTACTTTTTGTTTGTGGTTAGTTTTTTTTGGTGAATATTATGCGCCCTTTTTAGTATAGCCCATGGTGGCTATGGGTATCTAGGGGCATGGATAGCGCCCACGATTAAGACCCCTATTCTTTTTGTAAGGGTTAAATGTTTTTTTATTTTTTATTAATATTATGGTTTAGTATTTGGAATAGGGACCAAAGGGTAAGCTCAAATTCAGAAGGAGATATAAGGGAAAATATGAGCTTTATCCTTTTGTTTTTATTGTCATTTTATTTTGTAATATGTAAAATGTTGGAAGTTGTTTCATATTACACTTCCTTTTTTTTGTGGAGGAAGATGAAACAAAAGGGTCCCTAGAAAGTTTAAATACCCATGGAAGCCCATGTTGAAAGGGGGCTAGAAATGGTAGAAAAATAAAAAAATACTATCTTTCGGAATAAAGGAGCTTTTATTTGGCAAGAGCAAATTTTGTGTGTGAAATCAAAAGGATACTGAAACTAAGACTATTGTTATTTTTGTAAATATTTCCTTTGCATTATTGCTTCTTGTATCTATTCGTTTATGCCATAAAGTGGGTTACGATAGGTGAATGATAGAATGATGCAATTATTTGTTTCCTTAGAGTCTTGCATTTGATCTAATCTGATTGTGTTTATGTTGCAGGTCTATTAGGTAAGGTTGTTTTAGAATTTCATCTCATAACTTGGGGTTTTGTAGGGAGGAGATTGCTAACCAAATTAATGTTCTATTTTGGTTTTTCCAGCTAACTTTTGTAAATAATGTTTCTATTTTATTTTTTTGATATTTAGATTAATCTTACCTTAAAATCTACTTTTTTGATTCTGGTCCATTCCAGAATTTTTGCATTTGTGTTCATTCTATTCTGGTCCATTCCAAAAATTTTGCTAATTGTTCCTTGATTCTGGTCCATTCCAGAATTTTTGCTAATTATTTCTTGATTCTGGTCCATTCCATAATTTTTGCTAATTGTTCCTTGATTCTGGTCCATTCCAAAAAATTTGGTAGTTGATTTCTTGATTTTGGTCCATTCCAGAATTTATGTTCATAAATAGTTCATTTATTGCCATGAATAATCTAAGTTATAAAGAAGGTAAATAAATATGCCAAAAGTATGCTCTACATCTGCGTTTGAGAAAACGATCTGCTCGCACTAGAAATTGGAGGGTTTGTTTACAGATCTAGTGTTTCCCAAAGAAAACCAGGGATTAATAGCAAAGAAGAGAAATCTGCTTCTAGATCCACTTCTTTAATTTAGATTTTCATTCTTGCATCTCCTAACACCTTCATCTAATCTTCAGACAAAATATGGGTTTAGGAGGACTACTAATTCCAAATGCACATTAAGTCAGATCAAGTGAATGAATCCTAACTTTCCAACTTACTAATTTTTGCTAACATTTAATGCTAACATTGCTAACTTTACTAACACCAAATGCTAACATAGGGATAGTGGAACACTTTTAAATGAAGATAAAACGAATCCGCTAACTCTAAAAATGAACCTCATGTTATAGGCATGGAGCTTAAAATGAAGTGGCTTATACCATGCACTTTCTCATTTGGAACCTTTCTAAGTTGAAGATAAAAGAGGTTACTAACTGGGTTTCGTGTAGATCACTTTAATATCAAGAACATTAAAAGAAGCTATCTTCACATTTGGTTGATTTAATGGATTATGGTTGCAAAGTACTTGTTCGAATCATTAAAGGCTCCTTGTTAACTGTTACTTGCATGGTTTAGGTTATTTTGGTATACATTCATTTATTTGCTTTAGTCTTGATTGATTACATGCACATGAATGTTTGTTCACAAGAACCTTGGAGAAATGAATAATGCTACTTAATTTATTTGCAAGAGAGAGTTTCCTGTTTGATACTCTAGTTGTGGTGATCATTTTGCTATAGGGCAAAATATTCACTCAACATTTTGGCACTAGAAGGAGGGCCTTCTTTATTGCTTTGAGATTGTGATCTATTCTAACGATTAACGTGGGTATTTTTGTTTCCACCTATTGTGCTTCCAGGTATAACATTTATTTGTTTTCTTTTGCAAGTGAGTTGAGGGAAGTCTTTTAGAATTCTAGAGTTTTCAAGCTGCCCCAACCTGAGTACATAGCTACTAGGTCTAAAACTATAGGGGAAACTATTTTCCAAAGCCTTTCTCCCACTTCTAGGAAGTCGAGAAACAAAACATTAGAGATTGAAATACCACCTAGTATACTTGAGTTAGGAGCTTCTTTAGACTCAAGTACATCTAGTGGGCCTGAGCCCCCAGTTTCAAACATGACAGTTACACCAAGTGTGTCTATCCCCATCATTACAAGTATTTCCATTGTTCCTATAGGGTTGATGCCCTTGAATAACATGGCCCAACAACAACAACAACAAAAACAACAACCACCTGCCCTTTGGTATGGTGCACAAAGTTCTCCCTTGGATATCCCTGGGGTAGCCCATGACTTGCCTAGAAATATTGAAATGGGATTGCCTAAATTCATGTATGATGGTCCCATAACAGCTGAAGAACATGTCCAAATTTACAAGGATTACATGTTTAGACAAGGAGTTACCCATGAAGATATTGCTTGTCAAATTTTCCTTGCTAGTCTAGATAGTAAGGCCAATGAATGGTACAGGAATCTTCCAACAGGGTCCGTTACTTCATGGTCCCAATTAGAAACTGCCTTTATTATCCAATTTCGAATGTTGTTGGATCCTTCCATAATTTATAATTTATTCGTATCATGCAAAAGGTTACCCAATGATCCCATAAGAACATTCAATCAGAGGTTCCAAAAATTGTATACAAATTTTACTCGCCACTTTGCAGTAGATCCTGCGGTGGTCCTGCAACTATACTTTGGAGATTTAGATCCATTAACATCTTTGTTGACTAGAAGGAATCCTCAGGTTATGATGCTTTCATTAGCTTATGTGGATACAATGACCCTTGAACAACAAATGAATTTACCAGGAGTAGGGTTGTCTCAATTGACTAGGATGGGACAATACGGTCCATACAGTCAATTCACCATGATGAATCAATTAATGGCACCACAAGTTCCAACAATGAATAATTTCCAACAACCATCTCAAGTCGCATCATTTCCCACTTATCCTAATGCCTCTGTTCCAACATAGGCATTGATTCCAAATAACTCGATGACCTTTCATGGGTTCAGTATGGGCAATAACTTGTTGACTATACCTAGGTTTACTCCGATTAGTACACCAAGTCCAATGACTTATCCAACAATCACTCCTATTCAAAGTGTGAATCCAGGATGGAATCAAAGTGCCCAGACCCAAGCCATTGTACCTGTTCTAGAGGTGGCTAATGTAGCAAATACAACTGGGCCTAGAATTACATTGCCCCAACCATAAGGGCCTAAATCCGTGATAGAAAACATGAAGGAAACATTGGCCAAAGTTTTGGTTACTGTGGGAAATGTTAATAAAAAATTTGACCAAGTCATTGGTCATAACCGACCTCATAACCATAGAGGAAAAGGAACATACAACACACATCCTAATAATGGACGAGTACCCAATCCCATAGCCAATCAGGCAGATGTCTCGAAATATTTTGGAGAGTTAGGATCTTGTGATAATGACTTCTTGCACTATTGCCATGGAAAGCAGGAGTCTATATTGACTGAAGTTATACATCCCCAAGAAAGTGAAGAAGAGGAGGATGTTGAGGTTTTTGGAAAAGAAGATGAAGAAACATTGGAAGTTCATGCCAATAAACATTTTGGGAAAGGGAATCACAAGTATTACACAAGGAGTTCTAAGGATCCCAAAACTTCCTCTACCCCTCCAAACAACCCATTACTTCCTCCTAATTTCAAAGGAGATGTCAATCCACCTCCTCAATCAATGGTGGATAAGTCTAAGTTGGTGCAAATCATGTCAAATTCGGAAAAACCCACTTATGACTTGATAGAAGACATGAAGAAAACTAAGGCCAATGTCTTAATGTATGATATGTCCCAACTTTTAGGCCAAGAAGTAAGTCCACCAAAAGGTTTGGATCCACCTACCCAAGTTCATAAAGCTAAGGGTGTTGAGTCCCAATTGGTTTTGAAAAGTGAAAAACGAGACATACCCCCCTTTCTTATAACCATTAGAATTATTGGTAGAAATCTACACAATTGTCTAATAGATTCAGGGGCCTCTACTAGCATTATGCCCCTAGAAATCTATCAAAAATCGGGACTTACACCAAAACCTTCTAAAAGCAAGGTGGTGCAAGCTGGATAGATCGGCCATGGAGGCAATGGGAGAATTAAGTGATATTCTTATTCAGGTCAACTCAGAACCTAGGGTTCAACATCAAATAGATATATTGGTACTTAACATTCCTATCAAATATGGCATGGTGTTGGGAAGAGATTGGAGCAAGAACCTAAATGGATACGTTGTAACAGACTCTTCACATATGTGGTTGCTTTGGAGAGGAGTGGATAGTCAAATTCGAATTGATAGTGAACCTAGGCTCAAGGAAATGATAACATAATACAACAAACCTAATGAGATTCAATACATTGTAACTGAATTAGGAGCCTATTGCTTGGATGTAGAAATTCTTGAGAATTCTCAAAATGGAAGTATTGGATGTAATGATTCTGAAGAACACCATAAGGTTTGGACTCTAAGATTTGATGGATCCAAGTCCAAACAAGGGGCGGGAGCTAGTATTGAACTTTCATGTCTAGAAAAAAAACCTATGTTGGTTGCATATAGATTACAGTTCCTAGCCACCAACAATGTGGCAGACTATGAGGTCTTGATTTTCGGACTCCAGTTGGCCCTTCGAAAGAAAATCAAATGTATCAAGGTTTTAGGTGATTCTGAATTAGTGGTTAAACAAGTTAAAGGAAAATATGCATGTAATAACAAGTGGCTCAGCCTTTACCAAACCAGAGTTAGAGATTTAATAAATGAATTTGATGCTTTTAACATATCTCTAATCTCTAGAAAAGGCAATCGTTTGGCAGATTCTTGTTGAGCAAGGTGCAACAAAAGTATTGTCATTGTTGTCCACATAGACAGATATATCAGTTGATGTAGTGGACAGGAGTTCAGAGGTCAGTGAGAGCATGTACAGTGAATATCCAAAAATATAGAAGTGACCCAGTTTCAAAGGATCTAAGAAAAATACAAGTAAGAAAACTATCACGATATCGTGACATGTTTTCTATCGTGATATCGCGACAAGTTGAGAAGAAAGAAGGCAGAAAGAAAAATGTCACGATTTCGTGACATATCGGAGGAGAGAGAAGGCGCAAACAAAATTATCATGATTTTGCGACATGGCCGAGGAGAGAGAAGGCGTAAGAAAAATTTTCATGATTTCATGACATGGACAAGGAGAGAGAAGGCACAAGCAAAATTGTCATGATTTCGTGACATGGCCGAGGAGAGAGAAGGCGCAAGAAAAATTGTCGTGATTTCGCAACATGGCCAAGGAGAGAGAAGGTGCAAGGAAAATTGTCATGATTTCACGACATGTTGGAGGCAAATAAGCCAAGTGGAAAAACTATACGATTTCGTGACATGTTGGCAGAGAAGAGTGCAAGCAAAGAAAACTATCGCGATTTCATGACATGTTCGAAAAGAAAGAGCTTGCAAAGAAAAGTGTCATGATTTCGCGATAATTTGCAAGAAGGATGGTACGGACAAAAAAGTGTCACGATTTCATGATAGGTTCGAAGAAGAAAGCGCCAAGGAGAAAAAGTGTCGCAAATTTGTGACAGGTTCGAAGAGAATGCACCAAGGAGAAAAAGTGTCGTGATTTCGCGACATGTTGAGTTTTCACGACCCGAAGAGGAGAGAGAGTGTACGGAGGCAAGTGTGTCACGATTTTGCGACATGTGTTTTCATTGGTACAAGGCAGAGAAATATGTCACGATTTCGTGACATGTTCCATTTTCGTGGGCCAAAGACAGAAAAGGCACAAGGCAGAGAAAGATGTCACGATTTTGCGACATGTTCCATTTTCGCTAGTTGAAGCCAAGAAGAGTAGCGAGAAGGTGAAAGTGTCACGATTTTGTGACATGTCTGGTTTTTGCTAGAGCAAGCCAAGTAGAGTGTACGGAAGCGAAAAGTGTCACGATTTTGTGACATGTCTGGTTTTCGCGGGTGCAAGCAAAGAAGTGGACAAGGAGGCAAAAACTATCATGATTTCGTGACATGTTGTATTTTCATGGGTAAAAGGCGAGAAGGGCAGAAAGATACAAAAGTGTCACGATTTCGTGACAGGTCGCAACAGCACGATAACAGACAGTTAACTGGAATAGAACAACAGTTAAAGGGGCAGTTGTAGAGGAAAAGCATACAGCCAAAATAAGAAGATTTAACTGGAGTCAGTGTGACAGTTATAGGTGCAGTTATAGATAGAAATCATGCAAGCTATTTTAAGAACTATCGAAAAAGGAGAAATCAAACAATCGCATAAATAGAATCATAAAATGCATGCATGCATAGAAAAGGATACGAAAAGTCATAACCAAGAAGACGAACAATCATGGTAGAGACATACGTAATGCCCACACTATATATACAAAAGGAGTTACATATAGAAGGAGTTACAGTTGACAAGTGGCAGAAGAAAATATTAATAGAATAGTTACAACTGGCAAGTGGCACATGAGAAATAAAATATGGAGTTACAACTGGAGTTACTGTTAGACAATTTGATTATAAAAGGGCAATTGCATGGAGAAATAAAGTTGCTGCTCATAGTGAAAAAGTGTTGTCGTATAGAGGGAAAGTGCTACAAAAAGAGGGCTATAAGAGCATAGTAAGCAGAGCAGTAAGAGTTAGCCGTAAGAGTGAGCCATGAGATAGGGCTGTAAGAGTGCGGTAAGCAAAACCATTGGAGTGGGTGTGTTTCATGAATTGAAACAAATATTGGATGAGCAATAGACCAGTGAGGGTCTTGTAAAAGGGAAGGCATTTTTATGTCAAAAAGATTCAAAATAGAATTCTGAGTTGGTGCTTGGAATCAGGGGTTGGTGCTCCTTTCTGTTGGTGCAGATAAATTAGGGGTTGGTGGTCATTCTAGTCAGTGCTGGTAAATTAGGGGTTGGTGCTCCTTTCTATGGGTGTAGATAAATTAGGGGTTGGTGCTCCTTCTAGTGGGTGCTGGTAAATTGATTGTAAAGTTGATGCTTTGCAAAGGCTGGATTTGGATGGAAGTCCAAGTAGTCTATTTTTGAGGAGTAGCCAAAACTGGTGAACCTCGTTAAATCTTGTGTTGTGGTTAGCTCTCTTGTTATATTTGCTTTATCTATTTTAAGTTCTCCTTGCTTTAGCTTTAAGAGTTGCTCATTTAAGATTTAAATAGCTACACTGATTCACCCCCCCTCTTAGTGCCATTGTAAGACTAACAATTGGTATCAGAGCCAAGTTCCTGAATAAGCTCAATCAGCTAAGGTGATCTGGGAAGTGACACAATGGTAGTTGGTGAAGGATTCTCATCAAACAAAGCTCTATTGTTTGATGGGACTAATTACGTGTTTTGAAAAATTAGGATGCAGACATATCTATGTTGGGATATGACATATGGGACTCAGTAGAAAGTGGATACATAATACCCACCACTCCTCCAACCGATGCTATCGATAAAAAATTGTTTGAGAATGACTCAAAGGCAAAGAATGCTATAATGTGCAGTGTAGCAAACAGTGAACTGGTAAAGATCATGAGCTATAAAATTGCAAAAGAAATTTGGGACAAATTGAAGAGCATTCATGAAGGAGACTATAAGATCAAGGAGGCCAAGTTGCAAACTCATCGAACTCAGTACGAAGCGTTAAAGATGAATGACGATGAGAACATAGCGACATATATGCTGAGAGTAAATGAAGTCATTAATATCATTAGAGGACTCGACGAGAAAATTGAAGACCCTGCAATCATAAAAAAGGTATTAAGATCACTTCCCAAAAGATTTGATTCTAAAGTATCAGCTATAGAAGAATCCAAAGATCTAAATACGTTTAGTATGGATGAGATGCATGGTTCATTGACTGCGTATGAGATGAGAATAGTAAAGTCTGATCCCACAGATAGAGAAGCTGTGTTTAAAGCCCATAAACATACAAAAGCAAAACAAGAATCTGAAGATGAAGAGACATCAGATGAGATGGAAGCAAACTTTGTTCGAAAACTAAAAAGGAGACAAGAAAAATATAGAGGAAAGCTACCATTTAAATGTTTTAGTTGTGGAGGCGTTGGGCATGTTGCAGCTAAATGTCCACGAAATATGGAGAATGAAAGTGATGAAGAATCGCACCGAGTAAGAAGTGACTGGAAGAAAAAGATGAATTTCAAAAACAACCACTTCAAGAAGAAAAGTTTCATATCCAATAATGTTAGCTCCTCTGAAGACAGATCCGATGAGGATTCTGAAGAAGAAACAGGTGAAACTCTATTCATGGCATTCGAAGAAGAAAATATAGAAGAAGAACAAGAAAGTGATGGAAACCTTGAGGCTGAGGTTGAAGTAAATCTAAGAGGTGAGTTGATAGCTACACTTGAAGAATTGAGGATAGAAAAGAAAAAGAACAAAAGACTGTCCAAGAAATTGGAAGAATATGGGGATGAGATTGAAGATCTCTTCTTACAGGTTCAAAATGCCAAGAAATCAGAAGAAGCCTTGAAGACACACCTGGATGATGAGAATTATATATGCAGCACAAGTGAAGAGGAATCTAACAAAGTTATTGTTGATTTAAAGGTGCAAGTAGAACAATACAAAAGGATTGAAGATATTCTCAGGTCTCAAATCAATGAGAAAGAGACTGTTTGTTGCCAACAAGAAGAAGAGATTATTTCATTGAAGAAACAACTAGTAGAGGCTAATGTAAATCTCAAATACGAGAAGAGCACAGAGTTGCTAGATAAAATGATAAAGCAACAAAGAAGCTCCACAACAAAGCTTGGTCTTGGATATGAAGCTGAACAACCATCATCTTCCAAAAATGCAAAGAAGAAGAAGTTCACTGATGAAGGAAAGAAGAAAGAAAATCCTGAAGCTGAATCTTCAAAAGGAAGAAATCTCAGAGGAAATCTATAGCAAAACAACCACAGCAAAAGAGGTTCTCTCACTCTCACTCTTTTCATAATAATGCTTTTAACGGCTATTGTTTTAGATGCAACCATTATGGTCACCGGGCAATTTATTATGGATTGAATAATAATTCAAGGAGTTATGCTGGTAGAAATACATTTGTTCTTCTGAGTGAACATCATGTGCAATGTTTTAACTATAATGGTCATGGGCACATAGCAAGGTTTTGTCCAAGCACCTCTGCAACTAATCTAAGACAAGATCGTAGATTCCATCAGACACAAAGAGTGCAACACAGACAGGAAAATAATTATCCATCAAGAATGCACAAGAGACAACCACCCAAGAGAAATGTGCAGGTTCACAAAAAGGTTCAAAATGTGGATGTAGATGAAAATCCTCAGCCTAAGTTCAAGAAAAACTGGAGAAAGAAAGAAGAGAGGAAATTGTGTCTCCTTAGACAGAAGGAGATTACTCCTCTATTGCACTAATCCACTCCATGTGGCACATCCTTAGGGGGAGTAATATTAAAGTTTTATTTTAATACTCCTATGTAGTTGATTGGTTATCTGAGGATGAATGGCAGGCAGTCGGGAAACTGTCGTATAGTTGTTAAAGTGTGTTTTCAGTTTATGCAGTGGTTTGAGGAAGTGTTGTGAATGTGTGCAAAGTGAGTGCACAGAAAGAGCAGAGTGCACAAAGAATGCAAAAGGTGAAGATGATTGCTAAGTTCAGCTGTAACGACGTAGAACTTGTTGCAGATGTATTTTTGGTTGGGTGGATTGAGAGCAATAGAGGGTTGATGCTCAGAAGACAGTGTTTGATGCTTACACAAAGTTGAGCTGAGATTGAGCATTAAGTATAGAACATATTGAGTCTCTAAAAATTCTCTTTATGCTTCTATAAGATTGATAAATCACATTGGGTCTCTAACAATTCTCTTTGTGGGTTCATACTAAGCAAGTTTTTCTTGATGAACTTGTGAGCTGATTTGGACAGGTTCTAGTGAGAACTTGTGAGATGATTTGGACAAGTTCTAGTGAGTACTTGTGAGCTGATTTGGACAAGTTCTATGAGAGCTTGTTAAGAAGGTTCTATGTGAGCCTATTGACAGAGTACAGAGAATAGAGTCTCAATGGATAGAGATCCAGTAGCCAACACAGTTGAAGATAGATCTAAGTGAGGGATCACATTCTCAAGGGGAGAATTTATATATTTAATTCTCTTTGTGCTCATATTTTTAATTTTTTCTAACTATCATAATGTGTGCCTGAGAATGTTGTGCATGGACTCAGGGGGAGTCTACAGTAGCCCTTTGGTATTATTTTCAAAGGGGGAGAAGAATTATAGGAGATTGCATGAGTGTTGCCAACAATTCCAAAGGGGGAGATTGTTGAGCAAGGTGTAGAAAAAGTATTGTCATTGTTGTCAACACAGACAGATAGATCGATTGATGCAGTGGACAGGAGTTTAGAGGTCAGTGAGACCATGTACAGTGAATATCCAAGAAGACAGAAGTGAACCAGTTTCAAAGGATCTAAGAAAAAGACAAGTAAGAAAACTTTCGTGATATCGCGACATGTTTTCTGTCACGATATCGTGACAATTTGAGAAGAAAGAAGGCAAAAAGAAAAATTTCATGATTTCTCACATATCGAAGGAGAGAGAAGGCACAAGAAAAATTGTCATGATTTTGCGACATGGCCGAGGAGAGAGAAGACGTAAGCAAAATTGTCATGATTTCGTGACATGGATGAGGAGAGAGAAGGCGCAAGCAAAATTGTCGTGATTTCATGACATGGCCGAGGAGAGAGAAGGCGCAAGCAAAATTGTCATGATTTCACGACATGGCCGAGGAGAGAGAAGGCACAAGGAAAACTGTCATGATTTCATGACATGTTGGAGGCAAAGAAGCCAAGTGGAAAAACTATCACGATTTCGCGACATGTTGGCAGAGAAGGTGCAAGCAAAGAAAATTGTCATGATTTCACGACATGTTCGAAAAGAAAGAGCTTGCAAAGAAAAGTGTTGCGATTTCATGACAATTTGCAAGAAGGATGGTACAGACAAAAAAGTGTCACGATTTTACGACAGGTTCGAAGAACAGTGTCAAGGAGAAAAAGTGTCACGATTTCATGATAGGTTCGAAGAGAATGCGCCAAGGAGAAAAAGTGTCATGATTTCATGACATGTCGGGTTTTCACGACCCAAAGAGGAGAGAGAGTGTATGGAGGCAAGTGTGTCGTGATTTCGTGACATGTGTTTTCGCTGGCCAAAGACAGAAAAGGCACAAGGCAGAGAAAGATGTCGCAATTTCATGACATGTTTCATTTTCATGAGCCAAAGATAGAAAAGGCACAAGGCAGAGAAAGATGTCGCAATTTCACGACATGTTCCATTTTCGCTAGTTGAAGCCAAGAAGAGTAGCGAGAAGGCGAAAGTGTCACGATTTTGCGACATGTCTGGTTTTCACTAGAGCAAGACAAGTAGAGTGTATAGAAGCAAAAAGTGTCATGATTTTGTGACATGTCTAGTTTTCGCGGGTGCAAGCGAAGAAGTGGACAAGGAGGCAAAAATTTTCATGATTTCGTGACATGTATTTTCACGTGTAAAAGGCGAGAAGGGCAAAAAGATACAAAAGTGTCATGATTTTGCGACAAGTCGCAACAGCATGATAACAGACAGTTAACTAGAACAGAACAATAGTTAAAGGGGCAGTTGTAGAGGAAAAGCATGCAGCCAAAATAAGAAGAGTTAACTAGAGTTAGTGTGACAGTTACAGGTGTAGTTATAGATAGAAATCATGCAAGCTATTTTAAGAACTGTCGAAGAAGGAGAAATCGAACAGTCACATAAATAGAATCAAAAAATGCATGCATGCACAGAAAAGGATACGAATAGTCATAACCAAGAAAATGAAAAGTCATGGTAGAGACATATGTAATGCCCACACTATATATACAAAAGGAGTTACATATAGAAGGAGTTATAGTTGAAAAGTGGCAGAAGAGAATATTAATCGAACAGTTACAATTGGCAAGTGGCACATGAGAAATAAAAGATGGAGTTACAACTGGAGTTACTGTTAGACAATTTGATTATAAAAGGGCAATTGCATGGAGAAATAATGTTGCTGCTCATAGTGAAAAAGTGTCATCGTATAGAGGGAAAGTGCTACAAAAAGAGAGCTGTAAGAGTGCAGTAAGCAGAGCAGTAAGAGTGAGCCGTGAGACAGGGTTGTAAGAGTGCGATAAGCAGAACCGTTGGAGTGGGTGTGTTTCATGAATTGAAATAGATATTGGATGAGCAATAGACCAGTGAGGGTCTTGTAAAATGGAAGGCATTTTTATGTCAAAAAGATTCAAAATAGAATTCTAAGTTGGTGCTTGGAATCAGGGGTTGGTGCTCCTTTCTGTTGGTGTAGATAAATTAGGGGTTGGTGCTCCTTCCAGTCGGTGCTAGTAAATTAGGGGTTGGTGCTCCTTTCTGTGGGTGCAGATAAATTAGGGGTTGGTGCTCCTTCCATTGGGTGCTGGTAAATTGATTGTAAAGTTGGTGCTTTGCAAAGGCTAGATTTGGATGGAAGTCCAAGTAGTCTATTTTTGAGGAGTAGCCAAAACTGGTGAACCTCGTTAAATCTTGTGTTGTGGTTATCTCTCTTGTTATATTTGCTTTATCTATTTTAAGTTCTCCTTGCTTTAGCTTTAAGAGTTGCTCATTTAATATTTAAATAGCTACACTGATTCACCCCCCTTCTTAGTGCCATTGTAAGACTAACAATTCTTTAGTCATAGCTGCTAGCATGCTTAAACCAGTGGATCACAAGAAGTGCAAGAAATTTTCCATAGAATTAGTCCCTTGCCCCTCAATACTTGATAACGTCATGAATTTCCAAGTCTTTGATAGTGACAGACATATATTCAATTTTGTCACTAATTCTGGTATCTTTGAAAATCAGGTTAGTGATGAAGACGAGAAGGGGCAAGAAGAGGCAGATTTGAAAATGGAAGCTACTGGAAAATGGAATGAGATGCCAAATGGGACGGCCTCATTAGAGAAAATTTTTGATATTGGATACCAACCGAAATTAGGGAGAAAAATTCCACCTCCCAAAGAGGCTTGTGACTCAGTCAATATTGGAAGTGTAGAAAACCCTCATGAAATATTCATTGAAAAGGCATGTATCGAACATGAAAATAATTCCATTTCCAATGCATTTAAGGAATACATAGATTACATAGCTTGGAGCTATAAGGAGTTGAGAACTTATGATCAGAATGTTATAATGCATATAATTCCTTTGAAGACAAAATTCAAACCCTTTAGGCAAAGACAGAGGCCAATCAATCCGTTACTAGAGCCCTTGATAGAGAAAGTGGTAAAGCAACTATTAGAAGCTAAAATCATCTTTCCTGTTAGGCATTCCACATGGGTTGCTAACTTGGTCCCTATGAGGAAAAAGAGTGGAGAGATAAGGCTATGTATTGATTTTAGAAATCTGAATAAGCCTCACAAAAGGACAATTAACCTCTACCTACCATTGATGAAATCCTTCAAAAGGTAAATGGGTCAGAAATTATGTCATTCCTAGATGGCTATTCAGGATACAATCAAGTCCTCATTCATCCTAATGATAGGATGAAAACTGCCTTCACCACAAAATGGGGCACTTTTGCATATAGGAGAATGCCTTTTGGATTGTTGAATACAGGTGCCACATTCCAATGAGCCATGGACTTTGCCTTTAAGGGGCTCACCGGTAAGTGCATTATTTTCTATGTAGATGACATTCTTGTATTTTCTAAGAATAAGGAAAACCATGTCGAGGATCTAAGGAAAGTTCTCCAAAGGTGTAGGGAACATGGCATTTCACTTAACCCAAAGAAGTGCATTTTCAAGGTAACGAAAGGAAAATTATTGGGACATGTAATATCCAAAGATGGAATTTCCATTGATCCTGAAAGAATAGATGCCATACAACAGATTTCTTTTCCCAATAGCAAAAAAGAATTGAGATCATTTTTTGGGAAGATTAATTTTGTTAGAAAATTTATTTCAGGTTTTTCAGAAATTGCAAAACCCTTGAACGATATGTTGAAAAAAGAGGCCCAAATAAAATGGGCAAATGAAAATAGGGATGCTTTCAAAAGGATCAAGGATGTGATTTATAGAGCCTCGATTTTAGTGAGTCCTGATTATGCGAAGCCTTTCTACATTTACACATTTGCTTCAGACCATTCCTTTGTGAGTGTTTTAACTCAGAAGAGTGAATGCAACATTGAAAATCCTATTGCCTTCCTTAGTACTCCTCTCAAAGATACGAAATTGAGATATTCCATCTTGGACAAGCAAATGTATGCCCTATTTAAGACTGTTAAAAAATTTAGACATTATATAGTCCACAGTAGGGTGCTTGCTATAGTCCCAGATCCTACAGTTAAAGCCATGTTTATATAGAATGAACTTGGTGAAAGACGAGGTAAGTGGATCTAAACTCTTCAATAATTTGATCTTGAAATTCAACCTATGAAGATAGTGCAGGGACAAGGGTTGGTTAATGCCATAGCAAAAAATGATCCCTTAGTTTCATGTCAGCATTATGAAATAGCAGATATAACTGAAGATGAGTGGTACGTAGATGTGGTGCATTTTTTACTAAATGGTAAGTGTCCACCACATTTAAATTCTACTCAACGAAGAGCCTTGCATGTAAAATCTACTAATTTTCTAATCAGATCCGATGCATTATACAAGAAAAACCACAAAGGAATTTACCTTTGTTGCATTGATCGAAAAGAGGCAGCACAAATACTCAAAGAATTCCATGGTAAGTATGGGACAGGACATGGTTCTGCTAATACCATAGCCCATCAAATCCTTAGAGTTGGTTACTGTTGGTCATCAAATCCGCCTAGGAAAGGATTTTGGGTGAGTGTATGTGCCCTAGACCCGGACCAACATTGAAAGGCCGAAGGGAAGAGATGCCCCTCGTGCCAATCTCCGGAGAAAGGCCGGCTCCTATACTAATATACTTGGGTGTTTGAAGATAAGAGTGTAGGAAAGAGATAAAAGGAGTTAAGGTTAGAGAAATAAACAAAAAGGGTTAAGGGAAGAGAGATCGGTGATTTAAGGTGGGGAAGAACAGGAAGCATGATCACTAACAGACAACTTGAATGGAAGCAAAGAACACCAAGAATAAACGAAAGAAATGTAATATCAACCTTCCTATGTATCCTCCAGGTGATTTTTAGGGTACAACCCCCGATCGCACATCGGACACAGGGTTCAGCTTTCTCAATATGAAAATGAAGATAGACAAAAGAATCAAGCATAGAAGACAACATAAAATAAAACCAATATTACGCTTTTCCACTCCTATGTATCCTTCAAAACAAGTTTTAGGGTACAATCCTTGATCACACACCGGACACAGGGTTCAGCTTTCTCAGTATGCAAATGAAGACAGACAAAAGAATCAAGCAAAGAAGGCAACATAAAAGAGAGAAATCGAGCCCAAATCTCTTTAGTATTAATCACAGGACATCAAGTTACAGCAGCTTTCTAGCAGATAGTTCCCCCCCTTTATCCCTTACAATGCCTGGATTTTTATAGAGGACCCAAGCCTCTAATTCATAATTACACAAAAGAGAAGAGTATGCCCTCGAGCCCTGAGAATCGGCTCCCCGAGGCTCTCGTGACCAAGTTTTCAAATCTGTTACAAAAACTAGCAACTACAACTGGGTCAACCATGGAAATGTGCATTGCTGAGTCATCTAGATGTCCTTGGTCTTAGGGTGTGGTGCTCGAGTGGCCGCCATGCTCGTCGGGCTCTCCATCATGGCTTGATACTTCATTTTTGATTGGCAAAAATGAGCAATGGGCTTGCTAGGCATGAAAAATTGCATTTATGAGGCACTTGATCGCCTCAAGAAAATACCCAGCTTGGAACGCATGCCCATGAAGTGCATCGCTAAGTTTTCATTCACCACTTCGCTTCACAATGGTTCTAGGCCAAAGCAAAACTCCTCATTGGATTATACTTCGCAAAACTGAGCTTCGCAAAACTGCTTCAGGGATGGTTTGTGCCGAAGCATATCTCCTTCGCAAAATGGTCTTCTTTGTCCTTGCTACTTCACTGACAAAATTGCTTTACTGATGCCTTGGAGAAATGCTTCGCTACGATCTTCTTTCAAAACTGTGGTTCGGGAAGGTTTAAACCGAAGCAATTGTCTTCAAAAAATGTTGTATCCTTTTACTTCGGGTAGAAGTACTTCGCAAAAAATTACCTGAAGCAAATGCTTCGCAATGAGCTTTTGGCAAAGTAAAATGGTTCGCTGATGGAGGGGCCCGAAGTGAGTACTTCGGAAACTTTATGGCGAAGTACTTTCAATGCTCCTTGAGTTTCGCTTTGCAAAAAACCCTTCCCGAAGTAATGCTAGAAATGCTTCGGGTGCGAAGTAGTTTCATTCTTTTTCTTTATACTCCTCTTTGGTACACCGCTTCGTAGAAATCTTACCAGAAGTAGCTTCTGAAAATGCTTCAGGCCCGAAGTATATTTCTTGCCTTTGCTTTTCAGCAAAGTTGTTCTTTCGAACGCTGCCTTTGTATTCTACTTTGGTGATACTACTTCGCAAAAAACTCCACCCGAAGCGGTGTTGAAAATGCTTCGGGTGCGAAGCTCTCTTTCCTTCTGAATGCTGCTTCGCTCAACTTTCACCCGAAGTAGCTGCTGGAAGTGCTTCGGGCGTGAAGTAGTTTCATTCTCTTTTTCTTGTGTTTTACTTCAATGAAAAATTCTTCACAAAACTTTTACCTAAAGTAGTGCGGGAAATGCTTTGGGTGTGAAGCTATTTTATTTCCCTTCGGCGAAGCTCTTTTCTCTAGCTTGTTTGGTAGCGAAGTTCTTTCCTTTCTACTTTATGTACAAATGGGTGGCATTGGAAGCCAAAATTGCTGCAAATTTTCAAAATAAAAATAACAAAGCAAAAACTTTACACAACACTATACAAAACTTGTTTCTTTTCTACCCCTTGAGAAATGTGACAAAATTGTCAACAGTTACTATTGGCCTCAATTGTTCAAAGATGCTCATGCTCATGTGAGGTCATGTCATACTTGTCAAATTGCAACAAATAGAGAAAGGGGTGCTTCAATGCCATTACAATCTGTAATTGAGTCTAAACCTTTTGCACAATGGGATTTGGATTTTATTGGTATCATCAGTCCCAATTCATCCAATTCCCATAAATACATTCTCACAGCTACTGATTATTGCACAAGGTGGACGAAAGGTATCCCCACTAAAAATTCCTCTTCAGAAGTTGTTATTAAATTCTTAGAGGATAACATTGTCACTCGATTCGGAATGCCTAACTCCATTGTAAGTGATAACGGTTTCGCTTTCTCCTCTCTGGAATTTGCAAATTGGGCATTCGACGACATGGTGAGTTTGAAAAGTTGCTTGAAAGAAATCCTAGATATTGGCATAACAAACTTAAGTTAGGTCTCTGGCCTGATAGAATCAGAATCAAGGAATCATTAGGAACATCTCCTTACCACTTAGTTTATGGACAAGATCCTATTTTTCCCACAAATCTTAAGTTACAAACATTACATTTCATGAAATATTACCTTGGAACTGATAATAAACTGGAAACTAGACTAACACAATTGATGCACCTGGATGAAAAAAGGGATGAGGCTATGCTTCACTTTAGCAAACACCAAGATGTAGTAAAAAGGTGGTTTGATAAAAGGTCTAGAGTCAAAACATTTAAAGTTTCAGATTTAGTGTTGTTGTGGGATAAGAGACATGAGAGGAAAGGAGATCATGATAAATTTGATTACTTATGGTTGGGTCCTTACCAAATTTCAGAAGTCCTAGGTGAAAATAGCTTTAGATTAAAAACCTTGGACAAAAAATATTTGGCTTTACCTGTCAATGGGCTGCATTTAAAACACTATTTCCAGGCCTGAAATGGCAAGGCCTTGTATTATATGTAAATATGTCATGCTTTGTTTTGTGTGTGCAGATTTGATTTTTTTTTTTTGGTGTGTTTTAGGATTTTGCCTTCAACCTTTATTTTAGCATGATGAGGTTGTTTTGAATAAGGTTTTGGGGCATTTTGATTGCATTGTTCTTTTTCTTAGCTTGGTGTGTTGGTCACTGGACCAGTTTTGGGCTTGATATAAAAAAAAAATAGAAGGGGATAGCAAAGATGTTAGTTTGTATCCTTCTCAATTTTTTAAGACTAGAAGTATATGAAACAACAGAATTGTATTACAGAAGGCTCCACGAGTACTGCAAACACATTAAATAATATCGTTTGAAATTTGGGATACATGAAAGTTGTCAATTTTGCAAGATAGGGTGAAGCATTTTGTATAATCCATCTTACTCATTTGTTTTCGGGATACATTGCATAATAAATTTGAATCTCATTCCATTCCGTATTTCAAATACAACCACGAAAAGCATGTCAGACCCTCTTAGGATCATTGCACAATAAACATTTAAGTAAGGTCTTGAGATTGGAAATGGATACCGCATTGTCTTGAATTAAACATGTTCTGCATATATAAAAAAACATCTTGGCCAAAATGGTTGAAACCATACTTGGAAGAAAAGTGAGGCGAAAAGAATTTTTCTTGTCTGTCCCATCATGCAAAAACATAGTCCATGAAACAGTGGTTTTCACCACTCCCACAATACTTAAAACCCATTTGGATTGGAAGGATCATACTACGTGTCCCTCACAAGGATGAGTAGTCATCCCTAAGATTCAAGGAAGCCATTACTACTCCACCTCCATCACATCATTTGGATTGGAAGGATCGTACTACAGGTCCCTTTCAAGGATGGGTAGTCATCCCTAAGATTCAAGAAAGTCAAATCCAAAGCCTGGACTATGGGGTTGATCTCCACTGGGGCTATATACGCCCGACTGGCAGTGGATTAGGCTCATGCATGGTGACATGTCTCATTTAAAAGCAAGACCTTTGACCGCTCACACAGACAGGATAGCCTGGTATTTTTATCCATAATAGGTTTAATCATTTTGTTTAATATGAGGTAATAAAATCAAATCAGAGTAATAAGGATAGGGTTAAATTCTCATCATGCTTAGGTTGAGAATCTGATTCCCCAAAGCTCCGATTTCACTTACACATGCACATTGATTCAATATGGTAGTAGCGCATAACCAACCTTGAGATTGGGTATATGAACTCAATTCATGCATGATTGGTCCTAAGAGGGTTTGATAGTTTTAATGTTTCTGCTCAGGCTACTAAAATTTTATGATTCCTTGCAAAGCAGGCCAGTCATAGTTTATTATTCTGGCAATACATTCAATCTTGCATAGACCCTTCATGATTCATTATATGCATTCATGTGAAACTGGCAATAGAATGTGGAACTATTTTAAACGATAAAGAATGAATCACTATGCACACATTGAGCTGATGCTAAATGATTCTAATGTTTCACGTATTTTTGGTCTATTTACATTTTTTGGGTACTTTTTAACGCTTGTAGTTGAGTTGTAGGTTTTCAGGTTGGTTTCTCACCGAAATTCTCAGGAGCATTTCCTAGCAGAGTCGCCATTTTGTCATTTAAGCTTCAGTTTAATGGTGGTCATGGTGTTGATTTCTAATATGTTAATTGGGTCTTTGCAGGTAGAAGAAGACCCAAACAGATATGACGTAAACAACAAAATTTCAGTGGCAAGACACCAGGGTTAAGCAAATTCGGAGTGCAGAGGGTTCAAAAGACCAAGGCCACAATAGACGAAGACCCACACCTGGGATGTGGCTAGTGGCGATTGGACCATACCAGACACATGGATGGGAGTGTTTAGGGTTGTTTTAGTTTGAGAAACTATGACTAAGGGGTTTTACATCGTCAAACTCACTTGGGAATTGCACCCTGCCCTCACGGCACCAGTGCATTATCAACTAGATTTTGGGTACCCAATGTGCATTTGGTAGGGTGGAGATTTGAACCAAGGACCTCCCCTGGAGGATTGCCATACCGTCTCCAAATCACCTACACCATGTGGGTAATTTAAAAAAAAAAATTAAAATTAAAATATGTTGAACAAGGCAAAAGGGACCCACCCAGCAACGTGGCTCTGGGGATGATAGAACGTGGGACCCATGTTGTATGGGGCAACCGATTGACTTGGTCTACCCGAACATGGATGCAGTAGATAGTGCACTCACCATGGAGGATCGAGGATGCGTTGGACTCGTCCACACAGGATACGAATTCTACAACCCGATGGAAGTAGTAACTACGTTCGACGGGGTCTAAAACCACAAAATTCTAGAAGGGCATAGGCTAGAATCTCACGGTAGTAATGATGCTAAGCATGTGGGATAAAGGAATTTATCACCCAAATAAAATTCTTTTCGCGTACACGTGGTGCTTCCAGGAGCTAGAGCTACAGAGTGAGTTACATGCTGGCGATAGTAATGTCAGAGGCGAAGGAATAAATGTGGTCAGGTATCTATTATGGCATTAGGTGGGACAACATCCCTCACCAAACCAATGTCAAATAATAGTGAGTGACAGGTAATAAAAATGTTGCCAGCCATGGCAGTCATCGGTGGGGCAGAAGGAGATAATGCCTTTCACATAAACCCTAGTGCTAGGCAGTATGCTAAAACACCCACGAGAGAGTTTATTTGATGAAAGCGAGTGATGATTTGAAGAGATGGTGGAAGCCAAATGCAGGTCTAGTTGGATGGCAGAGCAAGGAGGTGAAGGCAAGCAACATGGAAGATGAGAATTTCTCAAAATGTGCTGCAGATAAGCATCGGGTGGAGGAGCACCATGGTATGGGGAAGTGTTGTACAGTTAAGCATTGCATGTAAGAGAGATCAAATACGGCCATGAGACTTGGGTATCCACCCAAGCATTGGGCGCAATGGTAGGGGCAAACTAGTTAAGGCTAGCACCCCAACGACTCGGGTTCGAGTCGCATAGCATCGCCCGGTGAAGGATTAAGGGAAATTTTGGTCGCAAAATTTTTGTTTACTTTTTGTTTGTGGTTATTTTTTTAGGTGAATATTATGCGCCCTTGTTAGTATAGCCCATGGTGGCTATGGGTATCTAGGGCCATGGATAGCGCCCATGATTATGACCCCTATTCTTTTTGTAAGGGTTAAATGTTTTTTTTAATTTTTGATTAATATTATTGTTTAGTATTTGGAATAGGGACCAAACGGTAAGCTCAAGTTCATAAGGAGATATAAGGGAAATATGACCTTTATCCTTTTTTTTTATTATCATTTTATTTTGTAATATGTAAAATGTTGGAAGTTGTTTCATATTACACTTCCTTTTTTTTGGGTGGAGGAAGATGAAACGAAAGGGTCCCTAGAAATTTTAAATACCCATGGAAGCACATGTTGAAAGGGGGCTGGAAATGGTAGAAAAAAAAGACTATCTTTCGGAATAAAGGAGCTTTTATTTGGCAAGAGCAACTTTTGTGTGTGAAATCAAAAGGAGACTGAAACTAATACTGCTGTTATTTCTGTAAATCTTTCCTTTGCATTATTGCTTCTTGTATCTATTCGTTTATGCCATAAAGTGGGTTACGATAGGTGAATGATAGAATGATGCAATTATTTGTTTCCTTAGAGTCTTGCATCTGATCTAATCTAATTGTGTTTATGTTGCAGGTCTGTTAGGTCGGGTTGTTTTAGAATTTCATCTCATAACTTGGGGTTTTGTAGGGAGGAGATTGCTAACCAAATTAATGTTTTGTTTTGGTTTTTCCAGCTAACTTTTGTAAATAATGTTTATGTTTTATTTTTTTTATATTTAGATTAATCTTACCTTAAAATCTACTTTTCTGATTCTAGTCCTGTTGGTCATCAAATCTGCCCAGGAAAGGATTTGGGTGAGTGTATGCGCCCTAGACCTGGACCAACATTGAAAGGCCGAAGGGAAGAGATGCCCCTCGTGCCAATCTCCGGAGAAAGGCCGGCTCCTATGCTAAACTACTTTGGTGTTTTGAGATAAGGGTGCAGGAAAGAGATAAAAAGAGTAAGGGTGCAGGAAAGAAATAAAGGGAGTAAGGGAAGAGAGATCAATGATTTAAAGTGGGAAAGAACAGGAAGCACGATCACTAATTAATAACTTGAAGCAGCAGCAAGGAACACCAAGAATAAATGAAAGAAACGCAACATTAACCTTCCTATGTATCCTCTGGGCGAGTTCCAGGATTCTCCTTCTCCCTTTCATCAAAATTCAGGGTTCAGAATAACGACGATTAGGACAAGCGAATATAACAGAAACCACTACCCACCAGGCAAGCATAAAAGAAAACCAATATAGCATTTTTCCTCCCCTATGTATCCTTCGGGCGAATTTCAGGGTTCAGTCCCCAATCGCACACCGAAATTCAGGATTCAGAGTAACAGTATGCAAATGAAGACAGACAAAAGAAATAAACATGGAAGGCAGCATACAAGAGAGAAATCGAGCCCAAAGCTCTTTAGTATTAATCGCAGGACTTCAAGTTACAACAACTTTCTAGCAGAAAGTTCCCCCCTTTTTACATTACAATGTCTGGGTTTTTATAGAGGACCCGACCCTCTGAGCCATAATTACACAAAATGGAGGAGTACATCCTCGAAAGCTGAGAAGTCGGCTCTTGCGGCTCTCGTGACTGAGCTCTCAATTCTATTACCAAAACTAGCAGCTGCGATCGGGTCAACCGGGGAAAGACGCATTAATGAGCCGCCTGGATGTCCTTGGTCTTCGGGTGCGGTGTTCGAGTGGCCGCCATGCTCGTCGAGCTCTTCATCATGGACTGATACTTCATTTCCAATTGCTAAAAATGAACAGTGGGCTTATCGGGCACGAAAAAATGTATTTATGAGGCACTTGATCGCCTCGAGAAAATACCCGGCTTGGAGCGCGTGCCCCTGAAGCGCTTCGCTAGATGTTTGTTTGCAACTTCGCTTCGTAATGGACTTGAGCCGAAGCAATAACTCCTCCTTTTGATTTCGTACTCTAAAATGGAGCTTCGCAAAATAGCTTTGGGGGTGATGAGGGCCGAAGCGGATCTCCTTCGCAAGATGGGCTCTTCACTTCTCGCTGCTTCGCTGGAGAGATGTGTCAAAACTGCTTCGGCGAGGCCCTTTGCCCGAAGTAGATACTTCGCTGGTGAGCTTGAAAAATGCTTCACCGTGAACCTTCTTCAAAACTACGGTTCGGGGGTATTTCGGCCGAAGCGCATTCTTGCCTTCAAAATTGCTTTGACTGCTTCTACTTTGGGTGAAAGTACTTCGCACGAAAGATGGCCGAAGCAGATGCTTCGCAACGACTTTCGGTGAAGTAGAAATGGTTCGCTGATGGGGAGGCCCGAAGTGGGTGCGTCGGTGGCTTTTCGGCGAAGCATTTTCAACATTGCGCTCCTTCAAATCCCGCTTCGCAAGTTCCTTGCCCGAAGTAGCCTTTTGAAGTACTTCGGGCCTGAAGTAGTTCTCATTTTCTTCCTTTGCATTTTGTTTCGGCGACACCACTTTGCAAAAATTTTGCCCAAAGTAGCTGCTAGAAATACTTCGGGTGCGAAGCTCTTTTTATGCCTTGCTAGAATTTCTTCTTCGGCAATGCTGCTTCGCAAGGTTTTCGCCCGAAGTAGTTGTTTGAGGAACTTCGGGCCCGAAGTAGTTTTCATCCTTAGCGATTTCTTTGGCGAAGCTATCTTCCTTAGCTTGTTTGGTAGCGAAGCTCTTTCTTCTTCATTTTATGTACAAGGGGGTGGCAGGGAAAGCCAAAATTGTTGCAATGCTTGAAAATGTTGTTTCTAAAAAAAAACAAGGGAACAAATTCATGAAATTAAAAGAAATACTTTACAAAAATTCAATTTTTCTACCCCATTATGCAATGTGACAAAATTGTCAACATTCTTGGTGGCTCACGGGGCAACGAGCTCGTCTCGGTGGGAGAACCCTTAGCTTTGATCCATTGGGCCAGAGTTACCTCTAGACCCTTCTCCCTTTTCCATCTTCGGGGGCTTCCACAGCTTGTTCTTCTTCTTCTTCTTCTTCTTCTTCTGCTTCCTCTGGCGCGGCTTCGTGTGGCGGTGATGGGGCAAGGCGATCGCGGATCTTTTTCATGGTTCGACGGACATGAGCCCAGGCACCCTTTGAGAAAGGCTCTTGATCTTGCAATGCCTTAACCAAAACACGAAAGCGATCAATCTACCCGATATCAGCATGTTTGGCTCTGGTGTACAGATCATTCAAGCAGGCTACAATCTTGCAGTATCTCAGAATGAAATCTATGATCTGCCTTTCCGTTATCGGCTCCGCCCATTCATCTATCTCCGAGACGTCACCTTCAAAATGAAGCCATGTCGGCTTAAGCTCTTCCTTGGTCAGAAGGTTCCCATCATCATCCGTGAAGCTCGAGAAACCTAAGGAAGAGAGATCCTGGAAATAGCCTAGCGATGTGCGTTGCTCATTCTCAAACATGTCCAGGAGGTCCTTCGCCTTTTGTGCCTTCCTCACCTTGGAAAAGAAGGCGCGAACTATGGCTTGGGCCGTGGACCAATCTCTAGCCGTCCGACTCATTGCAGCAACTTGCAAGTCCTGATATTTCATGCTTTGGACATCAAAGGCTAATTTGAGTCGGCCTCTAGCTTTTTGAGTGACCTCATCTATGATTGGCCCTCCTTCGCGGTGGCACGCTGTGCTTCAGTAATATAGGTCAAAATTGATAGGGCACTGGAGGCCCGAGATCTAAAATTTTTAAGCAAGTGTGAGCGGATTTCTTTGATCCTGCCTCTATCAAACAACTCCAAGCTTTCTTTTTCATGCAACTATTGCTGCAACTGCAAGATCTTGCTTTCAACTTCCTTGGCCTTCAGATCATTCTCGGCCTATCTTTGTGCTTGGTTTTGAGTTGTACACTGCAGTTGTAGTATTTGTTATTTCAGGGTGTGTGTTTCCTTCTTCATCAACTTGCATTGCTCCTCTGAATCCTCCAGCTTGGAGCGGATTCTAGCTAGCTCTTCCTCCAACTTGATGTTGGCATTTTCTACTTCAAATCTGCATTGATTAGCGATGTTTGCATGCGCACGGAAAGTTTCAATCCTGACGTGCATAGATGCAGATTCATTATCCACATTCAAATGCTCCAGGTCCTTGGATTTGTCTTGATAATCATAGTCCGTTGGAGTCATTTCATCCAGGGGCTTTTGGACCTTCGGGATATTTTTTACTTTGTGCAACTTTCCGACCTTCAAATCGAAGACAACGCACTTTTCCACCTAGGCTACGGAGCGCCCTCTCTTCTTCCTCGCCTCCTTCAACATTTTTTTTGTATTTTGTCGAGCTAGGAGTAGCTTCTCAGCTAGAGGGCATTCCTTCATCATGGAAAATTCAGATTCAAATAAGGCTGGATCTCCAGCCGAAGGGGTAAATAAATATAAAGAATGAATAGGGGATGCCTCACCAGAAGGTTCGACGACAGGTGTACTAGGAGTCCCAGCGAGTGCAACAATGCCATGTGAGGCAGGGGAATGAAGAGCAGGGTCTGGCGTTGGGGCACTACCTTCGCCCTGGCTAAGGTCCAAAGGATTGGTGGCATGGGAAGGTGAAGTGGTAGCAACAGACTTGTCCCGGCCTGATGACTCAAGTGGAGTGGGGCTAACGGGATCGGTGGCAAGAGGCAACGCGTGAGGAGGCGACTGACTTTGTGAGGGAGGGAGAGACTGATGGGGAGACTCGGCCGAGACCACGGTAGACACGTGAGAGACTAAGGCAAAGGGTGGAGAATGCTTACCTGCGTGCCCTTCAGGCAGAGCGGCCGTAGTGACTTCTTGCATGATAGGCTCTTGCTCCTTTTGGGCTTCGGCACTCCCGACCTCCACAACTTCTACTTTGGGGTCTCCCTCTTGTTGGAGGAGTTCCTCCACATCAATGACGTCTATGTCTGGGACCATCTCGGCACTTGGTGGCCCCGCATCTTCAACATTTGCTTCGGTCGGGCCTGATGTAGGTTGTTCAGCAGGAGCACTTGGGAGCTTTGTGCGGGGTCGCTTTGGGTGGCTCGGAGGCACTTGAATTTGCTGCCTCTTTCTTTTCTTTCTCTCCAGTGGTTGCTCCGACTCTTTGGCACTTGTGTCATGGATTTTCGATGGTCCCTGTGGTAGTGCCTTTGGTGTAGCTTCGGCTTCTTCCTCTTCTTCTTGCTCCGAAGCATCGTCAGCTCCTCTTGGGCTTTCGCCCGATCCTGGGGTAGCTGGAGGAACAAAGTCAGCGAAGGATATGGACTTCCAAGTTTCAACATTGGCTTCATAAAGAATTGTGAAGTCTTTATCTATTGTCAAGAGTCCATAAGAATTCATCTTCTGGCGATGGACTCTCATTATCCACCACTCCCTTAATTTTTCCTCGCTCCAATTCTTCAATTCCTCCTTTAAATCATCCTTTGCCTTTCTCCAAAACGTGGAGCTTGGAGTTGGGAGGGGGTGCTGGTCAGGGTCAAACTCGACCTCCATGGGGTAGAACTCATGCCAGGGAGGCAATGTCCTCATTCTCTCCAAATGCCACTCCAGATCCTTCCCATTGGGATTATTCCTTTGTTCCACAATTTTAGGGTGGGGGCAGATGTGGAAATTCTTGAATTTTAAGTGATCCCTCATTACTCCCAAGGGATCATAGAGCCATTGCTGAGGAATCTGGAGCAGGCCAAAATTGGCAAGCTTTTCCTCCAGGAAAATGTTCTATTTTAAGGCAAATACTTCAATTACTCCCATCCTGAAGGGGAAGTCACAGGTATGTGCCCATTTTCGACCATGGCCGTAGATGGCGTTGGTTGCGTCGCTCTGTCGAGCGACCTCCAACATGAACTGGTACTCGAAGGGGTAGACTGGTAGCAGGAAGGGCTTCCCAATGTAGCCGAACATACGAATTACGAGCCCCTACGTCAGTTGAAACACATCTCCCCTTTTCTCTTGCACCACTTTGTCTCTCAAACTGAGGGGGACCCGAGGGCAAGAACCCTTCAACAAATGCATAGCGGGTCCCAAAAATTGTTGGTTAAAAGAATAATAGGACTCTGTCCTCAATAGGAGGGGAGTCCACTGGTACACCGATAGAGGATTTCCATCCTCGCCGCTTGGAGAAATGGCGATATGGGGGAATCGCTTATGTACTTGGTAGAAAAACAACCAGACAAGGAAAGAACAGGGTGCGAAGTACTGGCCCGTCATTGAATTCTTCATACTGGTGAGCCGCGTATGCAAGGTTCGGGCCACCCATTCTACCCAATCAAAGAAAATTGGGTTGGTACTTGGTCTTGAAGCATCAGGGGCATAGAATTCCCCTCTTGAAATACATTCGGCCAAAGACACCTGCCAGGGTTGCACCGAAGCATCTGTCGACAGGCCCGCTACCCATGCAATGATGGAGAAAATATCGATGTTCTTGAAGGCCGCCAAGGGTAAGGGCATCTGGGGTAGCTTGTTTGAAGGGAGCCCGCTTTTGAGGTTCTCGCATAGGAATTTCAATATGTAGCTGTTGGAGGTGAACCTCTCCATCTGTTCGCTCAGAATGACGTTGCGAATGGAATAGCCCTTGGGCGGACCTTGCTGTGGCACGAAGGCTGCTTGTACATCTTCCTTTAGAATGGAAAACAATTTATGACCTGAAGCGTCCAACACTTGCCTGGATGCAGGCTGGTAGTTCTGCGCGATAGCACAGATTAACTCTGGATAGTGGTGAGCAGACGGGGTCAAGTACCAGTAAATCTGAGAATAATAGGCAACAACCCTTTTATTCTCTGGGGTGAGTCTGCTCACCATAAACTCAATAGTGCATCGGAGGTCGGACACACCCTTAGAGAGCTCCGTGTCTCTAATTTTCTCCCACCCATCAATTGGTGGTTCTACAAGCTGCTCCTCCTCAGAGTCATCTCCTTCTTCTATCGACTATTTTTTCGGGCGAGGGGTGAGATTGATCTTCTTAGGAGTATGCTTTTTCTCTTCCTTGCCCTTCTTTGTTTTTTAGGGCCTGCAACTTCAGGCTCCTTCCCCTTCTCTTTGGAGTTCTTCTTCCCCATGTTGAAAATGATGGCGGCAGAGTCCTTGATACAGAGGGCTTTGATGTGAAGGGCTTAGATGCAAAGGGCAGGAGAATTGCAGAGTAACCGAAGGCTCTTAGTTTTGCATGAACTGATGGATAAATAACCTTCTCCTTGCTAGAGCTTCACGTTTTATAGCCTAAAAAAGGTAACTACCTCAATTTATGGCACCTACCAAAATTAAATTAATGCTTCGGACGGAGGAAGTTGCCGTGCCCTTTGATTGGCTCTACAGCAACATAGTACATGGGGCCACGCGCTTTGGTGATCATGAAGCGCAAACTACTGCCACCTCGTACCTCGACATGGGCTTTTCTCTTAACCGAATCACCTCGGGATGTGCTCTGCCACTTTTGCCTTAAATTCATCCACTTTGAACTCTTTTCAAGGTTGTTGTCAGCATGTTCTTCGAGGCACATTTTAAATTCTCCCATCTCACGCATTGTTGGTTCGGCGAAGTTGAAATCAGTGTTGAAAATGCTTCGCGGTGAACCTTTGGTGTGGGCTGCCTTTTGACGCTTCGGGCCCGAAGTACTTCTCCTTCGCCGCGCTGCCGCTTTGCTTCGTGAAGACCGCCTACCGAAGCTTGCCTTCTTGGAAACTGCTTCGCAAGGGCTCTTTTTAAAATCTACTTCGCAAAACTTCTGCCCGAAGTCGCCTCTTAAAATGCTTCGGGTGCGAAGCTCTTTTCGTGCCTTTGTTTGAATTTTGGTTCGGCCCTTTTGAGGGTAAAGTGCTTCACTGCGAACCTCCTTGCAACTGCTACTTCGCATCAAAAGTCCCCGAAGGAGATTTTGGAGTGTAGTACTTGGCTTTTGCAATCTCGAAACAGGATGTATATACACAAATGAAAATTATATACAAAAGTACATACACACATTTTTTTTTTTTAGAGAGAAATAGTGTTTTACCTCAGCGGTGAAAAGTCTTCAGATGAAGACCATTAACAGAAATTGGTAATACCTGGCCATCTGCATCTTTGAGGATGAAAGAGTTGGCCGAGTTCACCTTCATGATTTCGAATGGTCCATCCCAGAAAGCATCCAACTTGTCGTGATTTCCAGGCTTGGCCTTCCAGGAGTCCCACTTCCATACTAGATCTCCCACCTTGAATGTGCGATCGGATGATTTTCTCTTGAACCAATCTCGGGTGACCTGAGCATGTTTAGCGAAGCTCTGGTAAGCCCTCTCGTGATCTTCCTCCAGTTGTAGCAGCTGAACCAGTCTATTTTCCAAAGGATTGACTCCTTCTTCTAACAACCGCAATGCAGGGATCTCTATATGGGTAGGTAAGATGGCCTCCTTGCCGTAGACCAGGGCATAAGGTGAAGTCTTGATTGACTTCTTGATAGAAATTCGATCGGCCCACAAGGCACGATCTAGAAGGAGATGCCAAGTCCTTTTGTTCGTCTCTATGAGCTTTCTTAGCACCCTCAACAGAGTCTTGTTGGTTGATTCCGCCAAGTCGTTGCCCTGTGGATAGTAATTGGAGGATACTTTATGATATATCCCATATCTGTAGAGGAATTCATTGATTTTGGTGCTTGAAAATCCAGGACCATTGTCCATGATGATTGCTTCGGGGATGCCGAACCGGGTGATCAACCCTTCAAGGAAGACTATGACAGTCTCCTGATCAGCATGCTTCGTGGGAACTGCTTCGGCCCATCTGGTAAAGTAATCGATCGTGGTCAAGATGAACTTATGCCCAGCGGAGGAGTTCGGTGATATGACCCCTATGAAATCCAACCCCCATTGTTGAAAGGGCATTTCTACTTGTATCGGTTGGAGAGGCATCGAAGCATTTCTGCTTCGATGGTGAACTTCTGACACTGCTCGCATTTGTGACAAACCACGAAGGCATCAACGAAGAGTGTGGGCCAATAGTAACCCGCCTTGATGATCTTCAACGTCATTGTTCTCCCTATGAAGTGGCCTCCAGATAATCCTGAATGAAATTCTCCTAGGACTCTCCTTTTATCATCATATTTTATGCACTTGAGAAGGATGCCATCAATGTTTCTAAAAAATAGGCCTTCGAGGTGCAAAGTATATCGGGTGGACCGCATCCTGAAATGCCTTCGCTGTGAAGCATTTAGATGTGAAGGACATCTGCCAGTATTGAAGTATTCAACTATTTCACTAACCCAATATTTCTCGTCCTCTTCCTGGTTTGCGAAGCATTCTTCTGCTGGCGAGTCATCCCACTGAGATTCTGTAGCTTCAGCCGCTACACTCTTCGCCAGTTCTTGACATAATGCGTGACCACGAACCAGTTTTGTGGGTTTGATCTCGATGTCGAACTCTTGTATCTTGCTGACCCAACCGGCTCTTTTACTGCCCAATTCTCCTTGGATGATGAAATTGCGCACATCGGGGTGAATGACAAAGACTGTAACCCGACTTTGGGAGATGAATTGCTTGAACTTCCTAAGAGACTTCATTACTGCATGCACCTGCCTTTCTATGAAATTATATTTTTCTTCATGAGGGTTTATCACTTGGCTTAGAAACGCGATGGGGCGCTCTTCGCCATCTTCCCCTCTTTGTGTCAGGATCGCAGCATAGCTCTCAGGTTCTCCTATAGCATATAGGATGAAGTCCCGATTATAGTCAGGGTTGGTCAGGACCGGTGCTTGAGCAATTCGGGATTTTATTTCTTCGAATGCTTCTTTTCTCTCCTTTGTCCAGATGAATTCTGCACCTTTCTTCAAAAGTTTGGACATCGGCTTGATGACTTGGGCAAAATCTGGGACAAACTTCCTCACGAAGTTGATCTGGCCGAAGAAATATTGAAGTCCTTTCTTGTCTACTAGGAGTGGGAGCTTCATTAGAGCCTCGGATCTGTCAGGATCTACAATGAGACCCTTCTCTGATATCGCATGTCCCAACAACTTCCCTTCACTGACTGTGAATATGGACTTCTTTGGATTGATTGAAATGCCAAATTCTCGACATTTTTCAAAAATCTGTTGTAAGTGTAAGGGGTGATCCTCCCTTCTTCGGGAGAAGATGGTCATGTCATCTAGATAGATAACAATAACCTTATTCAAGAGCTCACCAAAAGCTAAATCCATTGCCCTCTGAAAAGTGGCACCCGCATTCGAAAGGCCGAATGGCATTCATTGGTAAGCAAATGTGCCCCACTTGGTAGTGAATGTGGTTTTATGCTGGTCCTCATCCCTGACCCATATTTGATTGTATCCAGAGAAACCATCGAGTAGGGAGAAGCATTGAGCCCCAACCATCGAATGCAAGATCTGATCGATCTACGGGAGAGGGTAGTGATCTCTGAGAGAAGCTTGGTTCAGAGTTGCGAAAGTCCATGCACAATCGTATATCTCCATTCTTCTTTCTGATTGGGACTAGATTCGCTACCCAAGAAGAATGTTTGATGGGATAAATTATCTTCGCCTCGAGCATTTTTAGGAGTTCGGCCTTCATCAAGACTTCGATCTTCGGATTGATAGGCCTTTGCTTCTGTCGAAAGGGTTTGATCCCTTCCTGCAACTCAATTGTATGTTGGATCAGTTGTCGATCGTATCCCCTTAAGTCTTGATAAGACCAGGCCACTATGTCGGGATACTTTTTGCATAGAGATCGGATCTACTCTAGCTCTTCCAAAGTGCAATCTGTTCCAACTTTTATTGCTTTTCTAGGCTCAAGCTCTAAATCTTGATACTGCTTTGCATTAACTTTGATCCTGTGAGAAACTGCTCGATCATTCTGATCAAAGAGGCTTTCAAGAGTAATTAATCCTTTGGGAACGTGGTTATTCTTCAACTGAACTAGCCCTTCATATTCTTCTTCATCAGGGCTTCTGCTCTCAACTGTGGCTGCTTCTTGAATCATGAAATTTACAATCTGCTCATCACTATCAAAAACCTGCCAATGCAGATCTCTGTCTGGGATAGAGGGCCTGTAAATCATCCTCACAGCTTTGGGCTTATGCACCATGTCTTCTGCTGGAGAATACTTGGCTGTGATGGATGCTAGAACATCGGCATGTCGATTCTTTTCTCTTGGAATAGATTATAGATTGAGAGATTCGAACTGGTCGAGCAAGTCCCATACCCTATTTTGGTATGACTTGAGATAGTGCTTCTTTGAAGTGCACTTGTTTGTGACTTGATTGCATACCAATTCGGAATCTCCAAATATTTGGAGATGCTTTATGCCCAACTTTTCTGCTTTCTTGAGTCCTAGGCATAATGCTTCGTATTCTGTTGCATTGTTGGTGCAACTCCACACCAACCGGTAACAATATTCCTTCTGCTCTCCAGAAGGTGATACTAAAAGAATCCCTACCTCGATGCCATTTTTGCATCGGGCGCCATCGAAGAATAACTTCCATAGTCCTTCGGCGAAGACCTTATCTTTTGACTTGATGTGTTTCTCAGGCTTGGCGATGGCATAACATCCCATCTCAGTTTCTATCATGGCATTGAAATCTGCCAATGAAAACTCATCTTCACAACTTAACTATGCGAGAGACTCCTCGACCAGGTCCACCTGCTCTATCTCTTCCACTATCGCATGCACAGGATCGTTGCTCCCTCCTTCGGACATCTTCTCTACGAGGAAGGTAGAAGGCTTCTCATTGTAGATTTTCACCTTCTTCCCTTTGAATGGAATCTCCAAGTGCGAGTAATCCATAGATAGATACCCTCCCAGCTTCATCGTAAATTCTCTCGACAAGCACATACTGAAGTAGGGCTCCAGGTCAACGACTACCACCTCTTGTATAACTGTGATCTGAGGCATCTTGTGTAGCCGAATAGGAATATCCTTGATCACTCCTACAGTCTTCACAGGGGTACCATCCAGCTAGAGTACGCCATGGCTGCTTCGCGTATATTCCATCCCTATCTCTTCGCACACTGCCTTCGGCATGACTGTCGTCGTGGCTCTAGAGTCGATCATACAGTTATGTACAACATACCCTTCCATCTGTAGAGATAGGTAGAATGATGGTGGCCTATTCTTCCCCATAATGGATGTGGACAAGGTCTGCACTAGGGCAAGTGGTGTTGCCTTTCCTTGCTTTGGTTATCTTCAATGATTCTTGCAACAGGTCCACTTGTCCAGGTAGTTGCAGTGCGTCATACAGACTGATTTTGGCTGGAATCCTCTTCAGCTCATCTACAATGTTGTACGCCAGGGAATTGGGCACCTCAGGTTCCTTTCTTGGCTCATATCTGGTGTGATACTATTTCGTAGCTTTGACCCTTTGTCGCTTAGTCAGCGAAGGAAGCTTGAGTTTTTCTCTAGCCTGTTCTTTGGTTTCCACCTGAGGTGGATTTGCAGGGGCCTGTTGGGCCTTCTCTTTGACTGGTGCAGGCTGAGGAGCTTCGCTCGGGGCCGGAGGAGGTTGTTGTCCTTTCTCATGATGAGCATGCACCTTTAAGGGAGCCATTTGAGTAGCATCCACCTCTATCGACCTCTTTCCTCCTCTGGTAAGGACTGCAACTGGCTCTTCTTCACCAATTACCAAGTTCTGATTCAGTTGCCTGATGACATTGACTTGACCGCCATGACTACTACTCGCTAGTATTTGTACATAGTGTTGGTGCAGCATGCAAGTATTCTCTTCATGAGGATCATTACACGTGGAGCACCAATGTATATAATCGGAAGTGCTCGGGGCTTCGTCTATTGCAGCATTTCTTGCCGAAGCTCTTCCTTGTTGGACCGCTTGATCTTTAGTAAGCGCAGGTGTAGGATAAGATCTTCTAGGTAGAAACTCTTGTTGCGCTTGCTTCTTCTTCATAATGGTCATGTCATTAGACAGGGTCTGCACTGTGGAGTTCAGGGTCTGAACTTCTTGTAGTATTTTGGCTTGCATGTCATCGACTTTTGGAATCGGTGGCAATGGAGCCATTGTTGGTATTGGAGGTAGGGCAGGGGGTTGAAATGGTGCTAGCAGTACAGGGAATGCCGAAGTGACTGTGGGCTACGAAGTCGAAAAAGTAGGAAAATGAATTTGTGGAGTAGTGATTTGGGATACAATGGGATTCGGATTCCAAGATGAGATCGAGAGTGCAGGGGTTGTAGAGATCTATGAAGCGGCTATGCTTGCATACTGGGATTGATAGAAATCAAGAAGTATAGGCATTGGCATCCTTTGGGGAAGCTTACCCATAGCTATTAGATCCATTTCTACCTTTTGGGCTAACTCATATAACTCTGGGAAGGTATTGATATTCGAATACCTTACCATGACGTTGATATCAAGATTGAAAGCCCGAAGAAAATAGTATGTTGCAGCTTCATCAGTTGGTCGAAGTCCAACTGGTATTCTTTGCCAGGTTCGAGTGAACCTAACATTGAAGTCTATGATCTCTTCTTGTGGATGTCTCTGGATCATTGTGAACTGGTGCAGGAGAGAGGTTGGATCGATGGACTCATTGAAGCTTCGCATCAACTATCCGGCTAACTGGTCCCATCCCGTAATGGTATCGGGTGGTAAAGATCTATACCAGTAGAGGAGTTTTCCTCTAAGAGACAGAACCAGAAGCTTTACCATAACTCGCTCTTCTATGATGTCATGGATGTGCTCCAAAGCAGTCTTTCCCAGTTCCATCGAACGTTGGGATCTTCTTTATAGTAGCAGGTGGCACTTGCCCTTGTCTCGCTAGATTTAGCGGTCCTGAAGAGTTCCATGCTGGAAACATTCTAGGTGATGGTTGTTGCTGTTGCATTTGTTGTTGTTGTTGTTGTTGTTTTGTGCCATACTTACTCCTGGATTTTGAGAGACAAGAATTCTCGAAGCTCCTCCTTGATTGCTAACAGGACGACCAATAGAAATGGAGGCACTAGGATGCTTCGATGAGTTGGGAGGATTAGGAGGAAAGCTAGCCACTGTGCTATCGAAAGTAAGGCCTTGTTCGTCAATAGCGGCCTCTTGCGAGGATGTTCCATGTAATAGAGACTCGAGGGTGACTAACCTAGATCGTTCCCCAAAGGCGTCAATATCTAGCTCAAAGAACTCAGTTTCCTCTCCTCTATTCCTAACTCTCCATCTTGTTTGCATGAAGGCACAGACTTTGGTACCGGTCTTTATGACTTAAATATTCTTGGGTAAGACAGAGTCACCAGATGCTAAGAGTCTTTTGGTAATGAGAGCATCGGTTCTCACTACTACTCACAAGGTGAGACTGACCGGGTCCCATCGGGCGTGCCATAAACTGTTGGTCATCAAATCTGCCCAGGAAAGGATTTGGGTGAGTGTATGCGCCCTAGACCTGGACCAACATTGAAAGGCCGAAGGGAAGAGATGCCCCTCGTGCCAATCTTCAGAGAAAGGCCGGCTCCTATGCTAAACTACTTTGGTGTTTTGAGATAAGGGTGCAAGAAAGAGATAAAAAGAGTAAGGGTGCAGGAAAGAAATAAAGGGAGTAAGGGAAGAGAGATCAATGATTTAAAGTGGGAAAGAACAGGAAGCACGATCACTAATTAATAACTTGAAGCAGTAGCAAGGAACACCAAGAATAAATGAAAGAAATGCAACATTAACCTTCCTATGTATCCTCTGGGCGAGTTCCAGGATTCTCCTTCTCCCTTTCATCAAAATTCAGGGTTCAGAATAACGACGATTAGGACAAGCGAATATAACAGAAACCACTACCCACCAGGCAGCATAAAAGAAAACCAATATAGCATTTTTCCTCCCCTATGTATCCTTCGGGCGAATTTTAGGGTTCAGTCCCCAATCGCACACCGAAATTCAGGATTCAGAGTAACAGTATGCAAATGAAGACAGACAAAAGAAATAAACACGGAAGGCAGCATACAAGAGAGAAATCGAGCCCAAAGCTCTTTAGTATTAATCGCAGGACTTCAAGTTACAGCAACTTTCTAGCAGAAAGTTCCCCCCCTTTTTACATTACAATGTCTGGGTTTTTATAGAGGACCCGACCCTCTGAGCCATAATTACACAAAATGGAGGAGTACATCCTCGAAAGCTGAGAAGTCGGCTCTTGCGGCTCTCGTGATTGAGCTCTCAATTTCGTTACCAAAACTAGCAGCTACGGTCGGGTCAGCCGGGGAAAGATGCATTAATGAGCCGCCTGGATGTCCTTGGTCTTCGGGTGCGGTGTTCGAGTGGCCGCCATGCTCGTCGAGCTCTTCATCATGGACTGATACTTCATTTCCAATTGCTAAAAATGAACAGCGGGCTTATCGGGCATGAAAAAATGTATTTATGAGGCACTTGATCGCCTCGAGAAAATACCCGGCTTGGAGCGCGTGCCCCTGAAGCGCTTCGCTAGATGTTTGTTTGCAACTTCGCTTCGTAATGGACTTGAGCCGAAGCAATAACTCCTCCTTGATTTGTACTTTGCAAAATGGAGCTTCGCAAAATAGCTTCGGGGGTGATGAGGGCCGAAGCAGATCTCCTTCGCAAGATGGGCTCTTCACTTCTCGCTGCTTCGCTGGAGAGATGTGTCAAAACTGCTTCGGCGAGGCCCTTTGCCCGAAGTAGATACTTCGCTGGTGAGCTTGAAAAATGCTTCGCCGTGAACCTTCTTCAAAACTATGGTTCGGGGGTATTTCGGCCGAAGCGCATTCTTGCCTTCAAAAGAATTGCATTCTTTGACTATTTCTACTTCGGGCGAAAGTACTTCGCATGAAATATGGCCGAAGCAGATGCTTCGCAACGACTTTCGGCGAAGTAGAAATGGTTCGCTGGTGGGGGGGCCCAAAGTGGGTGCTTCGACGGCTTTTCGGTGAAGTGTTTTCAATATTGCGCTCCTTCAAATCCCGCTTCGCAAGTTTCTTTCCCGAAGTAGCCTTTTGAAGTGCTTCGGGCCCGAAGTAGTTTTCATTCTTCTTCCTTTGCATTTTTTTTTGGCAACACCGCTTCGCAAAACTTTTGCTCGAAGTAGCTGCTAGAAATACTTCAGGTGCGAAGCTCTTTTTATGCCTTGCTAGAATTTCTTCTTCGGCAATGCTGCTTCGCAAGGTTTTCGCCCGAAGTAATTGTTTGAGGGACTTTGGGCCCGAAGTAGTTTTCATCCTTAGCGATTTCTTTCGGCGAAGCTATCTTCCTTAGCTTGTTCGGCAGTGAAGCTCTTTCTTCTTCATTTTATGTACAAGGGGGTGGCAGGGAAAGCCAAAATTGCTGCAATGCTTGAAAATGTTGTTTCTAAAAAAAAACAAGGGAACAAATTCATGAAATTAAAAGAAATACTTTACAAAAAATTCAATTTTTCTACCCCATTGTGCAATGTGACAAAATTGTCAACAGGTCCACTCCATAATTTTTGCATTTATGTTCATTCTATTCTGGTCCATTCCAAAAATTTTGCTAGTTGTTCCTTGATTCTGGTCCATTCCAGAATTTTTGCTAATTGATTTCTTGATTCTGGTCCATTCCAAAATTTATGTTCATAAATAGTTAATTTATTGCCATGAATAATCTAAGTTATAAAGAAGGTAAATAAATCTACTAAAAGTATGCTCTGCGTTTGCATTTGAGAAAATGATCTGCTCGCACCAAAAATTGGAGGGTTTGTTTACAGATCTAGTGTTTCCCAAAGAAAACCAGGGATTAATAGTGGAGAAGAGAAAGTTGCTTCTAGATCCACTTCTTTAATTTAGATTTTCATTCTTGCATCTCCTAACACCTTCATCTAATCTTCAGAAAAAATATGGGTTTAGGAGGGCTACTAATTCCAAATGCACATTAAGTCAGATCAAGTGAATGAATCCTAACTTTCTAACTTACTAATTTATGCTAACATTTAATGCTAACATTGCTAACTTTAATAACACCAAATGCTAACATAGGGATAGTGGAAAACTTTTAAATGAAGATAAAACGAATCCACTAACTCTAAAAATGAACCTCATGTTATAGGCACGGAGCTTAAAATGAAGTGGCTTATACCATGCACTTTCTCATTTGGAACCTTTCTAAGCTAAAGATAAAAGAGGTTACTAACTGGGTTTCGGGTAGATCACTTTAATCTCAAGAACATTAAAAGAAGCTATCTTCACATTTGGTTGATTTAATAGATTATGGTTGCAAAGTACTTGTTCAAATCATTAAAGGCCCCTTGTTAACTATTACTTGCATGGTTTAGGTTATTATGGCATACATTCATTTATTTTCTTTAGTCTTGATTGATTACATGCACATGAATGTTTGTTCACAAGAACCTTGGAGAAATAAATAATGATACTTAATTTCTTTGCAAGAGAGAGTTTCCTATTTGATACTCTAGTTGTGGTGATCACTTTTCTATAGGGCAAAATATTCACTCAACATCAGGCTACATAGAGAATAGAGCCCATTTAATATTTTCAATAGTTAGAGGGCTAATGAGCATTTCATTGGTGATAGGAGGAATGGAATGGAGGATATGGTCTAAGAGAGTCTTGGCATCTTAGGGGGAGGCCTAAGATGGGGTTCCTAGGAGGGAATGGAAGAAGTTGGCTGACTCATCCCGGATCTCAGAGATGTCCCTTGTGACCCTTCCATCATTGCAAGTGAGTTTTGAGATTTTGTTGGAACTCCTATTTCTTAGGGTAGAAGAATGGAATAATTTGGTGTTTGAGTCACCATCCCTAAGCCACAGGGCTCTCAATTTTTACCCTCCAATACGTTTCTTCTCTATCCAGGATATTGTGGAACTCTGCTAGCAGTTTGCTCTCTTTAGCTTTGGAGTTACTATCCTTAGTACCTTCTTGGAATTGTTGTTCTATGATCTCTAGATTTTATTTGATCATCCTTTTATTCTAAGAAATATTGCCAAAGGTTTCTCTATTCCACACCCTAATATTATCCTTGATAAACCTAAGTTTTTGATATAATTTCCCATATGGGGATCCTTTGTAGGGTTGTTGCCACCACTGGGCAACCTAGTTTTTAAAGTCTAGATGGCGGAACCACATTGTCTTGAAGTGGAAGGGGCTCTTGAAAGAGGGAGATTTTCCAAATTCAAAGATAAGGGGACTGTGGTTAGAGCCAATTTTGGAAAGGGGTTTGAGGGTGGCATTTGCAAAAATAGGGATGGCCTCTCTCAAAAGTAGGACCCTATCCAATTTGACTTGAATAAGATTTGTTCCAACCCTTCTATTGCTCCAAGTGAACTTTACCCCCTTCATGTGAACATCCATGAGTTCATTCACATCTATGAATGCCCCAAGTTCCTCCATGCTTCTGGTAATCAGGGTGTTGCCTCCTTTCTTGTCTAAATGGAATAGGAGGCTATTGAAATCTCCTACAAGGGTTTAGGGGATGTTTTTAAATGAGTTCCTCATGTGGCTAATCGATTCCTATAGCAAGGCTATTTCTAAAGGGTTATTGAGGGTATAAAAATTAGAAAGGATTCAAGTGATGTTGCTAGTCTTATAGTGAAACAACATGTTGATGATTATGTTGAAGGAGGAAATTGGTATTCCTTTAGCTATAGATGGATTCCACATACATAACAGTCCTCTGGATGTTCCTTGGGATAGGGTGAAGACAAATTCACCATTGTTCAATATTGCTTTGGCAACTCTAGAAGAAGAAATTTCATTTAATTTGGTTTCTTGCAATATGAGGATTGAGGTATTGTGTTATTTCCTTAGATTTACAGTTATCCACTTATTGGGAGCTCCATTACGCCCTATCACATTCCAAGTGAGAATATTCATTTAAAACTTTTTGAGGGATTTTTTGCCTCCCTTCCCTATTGGGTTTTTTTGGTTCATCTCTTATCAAATTGAGAGAGTCAGAAAATAATGTGGCTTGAAGGCCATTTGCTATATCATCTTCCATCTCTTTCCTTCTCTATTCACCAAGGGTTGGTCGTCCTCTCTTCTTGTCACTTTCAAAATTGGTAGTAGATTTTTTACTATGGGTCCTCTTGGAGTTGAAGTCTTTCAAGGCTGACTGGGATGGGATAGGACTTCCCTCATCATCATAATCAGACTAGCAGGAATATGGTCTAGAAGTTACAATCAAGGGAAGGTAGGGACTTGATTTGGAAGGGGATTTAAAGAGAACTATTTTTGCTAATCCTGTCTGGAGAGGATCAAAGAGGGAAGGGGGAAGAGGATCATCCAATGGGATCCACATTCTCCTCAACATAACCAGGGTTAGGTTCGGTAAGAGGATATACCTTATCAGGTTTCAAGGCCAGAGGAGGATCAATATTTTGCTTCCCTTTGTCTTCTAAGGACTCACCTCTCTTTTTCCCAAGAGCTTGGATCGACTAAATCATTGGGAAAAATTTTTGGGGAGTGGGTTGCTCATTCTTTTAATGATAAGATTGAGGAAAAAGGAACTAATTTTGAGTTCTATGGGGAGCCCTTAGGAAAGAGTCACCAACCTTGATTTCCTCTACTGGTTTATATTTTAGGAGAGGGCACTAGTTCTAGAGGTGGCCTTGCATGTAGTACTCGATATAGAAGGCTGGTTTATTTTCATATTCTAGTGGTTGGAACCATTAGAAGGATCCCAAGATCAGGTTAACAAAGGATGGTCACTCAGACTTGAGATTGGTATTTATGTAAACGTGGGCATGTACCATTCTAGAGCCTACTTTGGTTGCAGAGTCAATGGCTACCAGCTCGTCAACTATTCCTACAATAGCTTTTAGGACCTCCTCTTGCCAAAGATGGAAAGGCAGATCTGGGATTTGTACCTTGATAAGAGTATAATTTATGCTCTAAGTATTTGTATTGAATTCCACCACCCATTTCTTGATAAACATGCTCCTCCTACCTAGGAACTAGGGCCCTCATATTAGAATATGAATTGCATCATTGTGGTTGTCTAGCTTTATGATAAATTAAACCCTTGAGAGGGCTACAATATCCATGTTTCTTGAGGTCTTCCATTTGGATAAGGCCCAACACCTTATGATCTCCATGTCTAGTCATCCCCTGACAAACTTACCAATTAGGGAGTAGGAGGCCCTAGAAACATAGTTGGAGAAAATCTCTTCTGGGATGATAATATCAGGTCCAACCTGGGTTAGGTGGACATCTAAGTTTTTTGGGGGATCAGCTCACCAGAAGTGACCTACATTTAATATGACCTACTAGGGATCCTAGGAATGGGGCCCTCATTTAGTATTTTTTCGGGAGGCTCCTTGTGTTGAGGATCCATGCGGGGCTTTCCTCAGGATACCGCTTCTCCTTCATCATTCTTACCTGGACTTGGTACTCCGTGCATCATTCCTACATTTTGGATCCCACTGTTGCCATCACTGCCCTCCATCTCCACCATCGCTCCACCCATAGAATCCTCTAAACTTTTTATTTTTATCTAGTTCACAAAATTTATTTATTATTATGACTTTCATAATGCATGTATATATGTATGTATGTTGTAAGTCTTTCAGATATTTTGTAGGTATGATTTATTTAATATGTTTTGATCACTGCATAAATTTTTATTTTTCTTTTTAAAGGATGCATATGATGAAAATATTAACACAATTTTGTAGTTCATTATCAGTATTTTGATTTTGCAAAAATTGTTTCTTATTTAAATAAGATACTGATCATTTTTAAAAAACTATAGTATTGTTATTTTATTTTCATAACAACTATTATGAAGCAAAAACTATGATACTTTTAGAAACAGATGTATGTCTGCATAGTTGTTTAAATTTGCAAATATTGTTGTTTGTAAAATTGTTTTTACTATTATTCACAGCATTCAAAAAGAGAAAATTGTATTTTGTAAAATCAGTTATATATGGATTATCCATTTAGATGAACTGTTACAATTTCAAATTGATTTATGTTTGTAAAAATTGAGTAAATCAAGAAATATTGTATAGGTTTTTGTGAAACTATGAAATTATATGCATGAGGACATGCATCACATTTAGTTTGGGGGAATGATGAGTGTCAAAGTGTTACGATATATGGATTTGGTTTACTTATATATTTCTTACAAATGAATGGATATGAATGGTTTCTAACTATTGTTTCATATTAATATCATTATTTATGCATATATTTTACACAAATTATGTGCAAGATGTTGTGTTGTTACGTAGATATGTGTATGAAGCTTGGCAAAGGCCGTGGTTGATGAACTAGGATGCAGGCATACTTAGATTGGTTGAACGTATGACGCACTTGCAGGATTTGTGGACAGGTGCTACATAAAGGCACTACAAAAAAGCATCTACTAAAAGGCGCTACAGAAAGAATGATTCAAAGTTGACTAAACCTTGTTGCCATGTCACATCCAACAAGAGCATATTATACATATTCAACCACTTGACTCTCAACGTTGGCAACATATTTGGAATTTTTATTATTATTAAATAAAAATATATAAAGTTGTTATTAAAGTTGGAGAGGATCAAAGTTGTTAAATTATTCTGCCAACTTATTTTGTCTTTCCTTGAGAATAAGACAAATAGTTTATTATTATATCTTAAATTAAACAATTGTTAAAGTGGTTGCCACTTGGGCTTACATTGATTAGTCCAAAGTCATGTTTTTTGTGAAATTGTATTTGTTTAGAAAATTTGTTAGTACAAAGGCTAGGATATAGATTTATTAGTTAGAAAGAGATAAAGAACATTACAAAGACTTCATTGAGAATAATTGTATAAATTAAAGTAAAAGAGGCCTTTGAAAAGGTCCTAAAAAAAAAGAATTCGAAGAAGTCTCTCCTTGAAAAAGTCTCTAATAGTATTCTGAGAAAGATTACAATTTCCAATAGTGTACATGATTTAAGTTCAGCAATAAAATAGTATTTTCTTTCCATATATTTTGCAATGTTGTTTTATCTTTCGCAATGATTTATTTTCTTCTTTAGAATCTTTATTTTTTTGCATCAATGAATATTTAGATGTTAGAATAGGTTAAATGAAATAGTAGTTACTGAGATAAATTAGTGTAGAGGATAAGATAAATACATTTTCCTTTTAGAAGGTAGGGCCCACTTCTACAAGACTAGTCCCTACTCTCTTGCTTCCGCAATAGAATATGATTAATTAGTATAAAATAGAATTAATATAAATTAAATTGCATTATTTATTTCAAAAGTAAAATAGTTAAAATATTATTACTTGCATGTGGATCCACATTCATTAAGTTAATTTCATATTAAAAAATAATTGCATTTAAATATTTCATTTTCCTGTAACCTAATCTTAAGAAATCAAACTAAGTAATTTGGTTAATGTCATGGAATATCTATATTGGATATATGTTCTTTAAATCGATTAAGACCTAGATTGATAAAAAAAATGATTAGTTGTTCAAGCTAGAAAACTATGAGGAATTAAAACTTGGGTTGGAAACATGGAAAGGATCAATGGGCTTAAGTGGTTTTGGAGGGCCACCTCTCGATCCAAAGAACCATTTGAGATGAAGATGTCTACAAAAGGCTAAAAACTTCTATTTTAGAAAATCTATGACCATGGGAGGAGGAAAATGGAGGAACTTTAAACCTAGGGTGAGCGTCTCAATCTCATTCTAGGTAATTTTTTTGGAGGAAAATTTATGGATAGCAATATTTGTGATTTTGACATCCATACCTCAAATAGGACTCCTGTAAAAATATAGATGGCCAAAATACATTGGGCTGAAAATTATGGACCAAAGGGTTATTTTTTATTTTTGCCACTATTTTTGGTGATGGAAGAACCCTTAACCTTGCTACTTTTCAATAGATGGGGCAAAACCCTTTCTTGTATTCTCAAAACTAGAGTTGTAAAAATTTCTTCCATTATCCTGTTGTAATTGTTGTTGCACAGAGGAAGTGTGGTTCTATAAGTTTCTCCTCTTCTTTCATCTTCTTGGAGAAGGGCCTCAAAATTTTCAATTATGCCCTTGTTGTTTTTGTTGTTTTGGATATGTATTCCTTTGTTATGGTTGTCGTTTGAAGTTTTGTAGATATTTCACTTCCTTTTTTGGGAATAAAAATTCAGTCAAGTGTTTTTTGTTCCTTTCCTAACTCATCTCTTCTTTAAGTTTTTAATCCCTCTTTTTTATTCCTTCTATTTTCTAATACATTTTTGTTGTCGTTATTATGCTCTTCACTTGTGCATAATGTGATCTGGTGAACTAGAAAGGTTGCAACACTAGGAGTATTTTCTTCACTTGTGCATTTGTGATCTAGTGAATCAAAAATAAGTTTACATTTTTAGAATACTGCTTCGTCATGTTTATTATTGTATTAATGAGTGATCCAAATAGTAGAATTCATTTTAACATAATAAACTAAACATATAAGTGTAAAAAAAAATGACTTAAAATAAATATACATTCATAAAAACTTGTAATTAAATAGGAATGGAGGCTAAACAATTATCACTTTATTAATTGGTAGTAATATTACATAGAAAATATAGGCAAGGACTATAGATATGACCCCCGTATTATAGGTATGGTGTCTTATTTATAATTTACATCTTGAGTCTTGCATCGTAAGATTCTATAATTAGTTACAAGACTATGACAAAAACAACTTGGTACAAAAAATATCTAAAAATTTAGGCAGTTGTCTCAGATCTTGTTGTGCATTTGAATTTGAATTCTCATGAAGCTTACTTCATAAATTTGTAACTGCTTCTTGCAAGTGGTTGATTTAATGCAATAGATCTATCAAATTTGTCATTTCATTCTTTGAGGGTACTAAGTCAACTAGATAGAAAGCACTGAGGTAGTTATGGACTTTTAAGGGCTATGTATGGAAGCATAGACTCTACTTTGCTTATAGAGTATCTTTGGAACTATCGTGGCTTTACTCATCTCTTAGAGGGAACCACTACTACACAATTTTTTACTTTGTGAACTTTGGCTTTGTACGAAGATCACTTTGTTTTTAAGTGTTTTGCATTTCTTGCATGATGTTTGGCCTAGAAGTTGAGATTTTGATGTCGTTACCAACATGTACCTATTTTTGTGTATACCAATTTCATTCAATGTTGCTTTATGTGAATACCACTCTAATTTTATGTGTTTCATATTTATTGCATAATGTCGGACCTAGAAGCTAATATATTGATGTCATTACCAATATGTACTCAATTCTATGCATCTTGGTTTCATTCATCATGGCTTTATGCAATCTGCTCCAAGTTCATCTCTTTAATATGAATTTAGATTTTATTTGATCTTAGTTGATGTCATCTTCTAAACAATATTGGCTTTGTGTGATCATGATTTTATGCATCATGGCTTCACACATTACTGGATTTGTATGGCATCATATTGACATCATCACCAATAAGGGCTTGAATTTATGCAAATTATAGTTTTGTGCATTCTAACTTTGACTTCGTGTATTGATCCTATATGGTATCAAGCTCTAGTATGGTAATATTGATGTCATAATTTGAAAGAGACCATATTCATGCATTCATGGCTTTGTGTAGCTCCATTCAAGTTGTCAACACTTAGCCAAATTTAAGAAAAAGAGCTTGACCTTTTGAATTACAAATGGGGTCATAAATTTGACCTACAAGAGATTATTTATACTTTATATGACTACACAATATGAGTTGGATATATAGTTGGATGAGATTTTATGGAGAGAGATCCTATGTGAGTATTACAAAATGTACCTAAGTAGTTTGGAGGAGGAGAGAATAGTTGAGTTGGAGGAATGTATGGGAAGCATCATGAGAAGATCATAGCTAAGTTAGAGGGATATATTGTCTAAGACGTTTGGAGGAGAGGATCCTAAGGTGTTGGTGAGATATTTTGGAGTAGCAACTAATAAATCTGTTGTATGAGTGCCTAAGAAATTACATCTAAAGGATTTGAATTTCTATAGCTTGATAGAATCTAGTAAATTCAGTAATGCTTGAGAGGTATTATTATTATTTGTTAATAATTGACACATTTCATAATGCTCAAATCAACATGAGAATCAGATAATTAAAGTTTCCCTAGACTCAATACAAAATTGTCATGTGTGCATGCTCAAATAATGAATTTTAGCTGAGGTTAGAGTGTCATAAAGGTTTATTATTAACCTTAATATATCCACACATTTTCTATTTGAGTACATTTTTAGATTAAAATGGATTATAGGGCATATTTAAATAAAGTGTTTTTTGAGAGATATAAGGTAGTGATTTATTTAATTAAGGAATGAATGATTGGGAGAAATAAGGAATTAAATATTTGATTTTTTAATTGGAGATTGATTTGATTGAAGTTTGGGTTGAATTAAAATTTTGAGGGAGAAACTGTGAAATTGAAATTGATTAAGGAGACATAAAAATATTAAGGAATTGAATTTAAAATTTGAAATTTTGTTGAAAGGAATAAAAAATGATGAATGTAAAATTAAATATTGAATAATTGAAATTGATTGATTGAGGTTGAATGATAATTTAAAGAATAAGAAGAAGATTATAATTTGAAGATTGAAATTGAAGGAGAGGAATTTCAATATTGGAAGGAATTTAAAAATGTCAATTGAAAATAAAAATAAAAAAAACAAGTATTCAATATGCATCATCAAAAGTTAGTCAATTCATTTCTCAAATAACTACTGAAGGTAGAAAACATGGGTCAACAAAATTAATAGAGAACATACAATTCATTCAAAAAGAAGTTAAAAATATAGTTCTTGATTCTTAAACATTACATAAATATTTGTTTTAAAGATGTCAATAATTGCAATGTATGGAAATCAGTTTGCAATACAATAGTGATTTTTAATATTCTTAAAACAAAAACACCAAGGAAAATTGAAGAATCAAAAAACAAATCTTTGGTCAAAGATCAATATTCAAAACCTTTAAAAGTCCATCCAAAATAAAATTAAAAGTGTAAACATTGCAATAAATATGGACACAAAGCTAAAAATTATTGGAATCTTATTCATTGTAAAACATTTGGGAGCAATAATCATTCCCAAAATAATTATAGGTACAAGGAAATAGTGTTCATGAATGGGGAAGTGTAAAAAGCATATTGATGATGGCTCTAGATGAACTTATCAAACAAATAATTTCAAAATCAATTGTAGAAATAGTCAAAATTACAATAAATGTGAGAGATAGATTATATTTAGTACCAACAACATTATCAAAATCAGATATTGATGATGAAAATAAGAGAGAGAGATTGAATGCATAATGTAATACAAGGATTTTTGATGGTATTATATTATTTGGTAAGTTGAGTACCATTGTAAATATTTATATTAGGATGTGAGTTTACTATATAGTAGATGTCAAATTTTGAAGTGTGTTTATGTGTCATGTAATCAAGCTTGATTTATAACCAAAAGGTGTCATGTGTACAAGTGTGAATATGAGGTGTCATGTGTATAAGTGAAGAGTCATGTGATGTGTCAATATTAGTAGGAAGTTATATAATCATGAGAGACTTTATCATAATGTAAGAAAGGCATATAAAAGGTTGCATCTCCCATGAGTTTGAGGAGAAAAAAATTTAGGTGTATTAAAGAGTCATAGTTGGATTGGTTCTTTATGTGAATGCTATGACTATAAAAGGACCAAAACCCATCTCTCTTGAAAATCTTTTCAAACTTCTAATCCATTATGAAGTGGCAATGAATAATTTTGGAGCTCTTTCTCATACACAAGCTCATCCAAAATACTTCAAGAGAATGAAATCTAAGGCTCAAGTTCCTAAGGAAAATTATAAAGGGTTTTAAATAAGTGAAACATTTGCACGTATTGTAAAATGAAAGGACACCCCATGAAGAATTGTATTACAAGCTTGAAGAAGATGGAGATAGAACTCTTGATAGTTAGATATAAGCTTTCTGATAATGAAGATAAGGATGAATAAGGAACAATGGAGGCACACTACAACACCTACTATGGGGAGGAGGTGTCACCACTAATACCTTCTATTCTTGGCTCTCTTATCTTAGATTATGGGGGGTGTTAAAATTTTGTGATCTAATCTTGTTTAGGCCAAGTCCATATGTATGATGATGTGCTTATAAACACCATGTATGTAGCCTACAAGCATGTTATTATGTAATCCTAGAACCATGCTCATGTAAGCCTATGGATCCCTTTCATATTTTATCCTTAGTGGTATTGGTTAGTTCATATCTATAGATAACCTCACTTAAAGTATAATTTATTATTATTATTATTATTATTATTATTATTATTATTATTATTATATAGTAAGGTTAATCTCAAGGTTAAATTTATGTCAACCTGAAGTTAACCTCTCATTAAGGATTTGGTATCACTATAAATACCCCTCAATGAGGATCCATTTGTATAATAAGTGTGAATAAAATATGATATATTGGGTGCCCCTAGGTACCCACCCTATACTTCTTGTTGTATCCCTTCATTTTTCTTCATGTTGTTTATTATTGTTATATTCTAATTATATTATCTTCTTTTGGACATATGATTATGGTAAATGAATATTTTGGAATGGTTTTGGAAAATATTTCAAATTCAAACACCTCAAACTCTTATATTTTGGAAATCAAATCATTGATATCATTTACATAAAGAGATAAAATCTCACTCAACCAATTACCTTGTAAGATTTGAATTTTTCCAAGATGAAGTTCAATACCACAATTGGTTAAATCATCTACTACTCAAATTCCTTTTCTATAAATATGTCAATATTTCTAATATTTTGGCTCCAAAAATAGTTTATGAACATACAAAATAATACCATGTTTAATCCACCTCCGCGTCTATTTTTATAATACCATTAATAAAATATGTGAATTTTCATCAATTTGTATATATATTTCTATAAATTTTCAATGACAATGTTGATCCCATAAGAAGTGCCCTAGCCTCTACATAGTTGTCAATAAAATTTCTATATAATTCTACATAAGTGAGGAGAATTTTGCCTTCAATATTTCAAAAAATACCACCTCCACCAACATTTCTTGGATTTTATCGGAAGCACATTTAAAGTTCATTTTGATAAAATCAACTTTAAATAAATATATTTTATCATAATTGTACATAAATAATTTGTGTTAACTCCATTGTCCTAGATTATCCTCCTATGTATATTCAAAAGCTATAACCAAGTGGTCAACATTTTAGTTTTCTATAAATATTTTACATTTGAGGCAATAACATGATTCCAAACTTGGGCATGGTTACAAGATTTACCTTTCTAAAGTTTTATTATTCCTTTCCAACCATAAATTTCAATAAATAATGGTATGACAAATTCTCCATAGAATTAATAATGATTTAGTTTTAAAATAATCAATCAAAATGTAGACACCAAATCCTAGATACTCATCATCATAAAATCTTAGTCATTCATTATATATATATATATATTAAATTTATATTTCCATATATTTGATTTATATATGTATATATGAATAAATCTTATCCGCCCACCACGTCTTAATCTTGGCCATCCATTCAACATAATCCATGTCACTTATCGAATCACAATCTCAACCCTTCATCATGTTTTAATCCTAGTTTCCTATTGGTGTCGTCGAAACCCTAGCATGAGTGAAGGATTAAATAACAAAATATCATTCACTTTGGTAAATGAGAGGTCAAATTCCGAATGGTCGATAATCCATCATCTCATGATCCCTAGAATTATATCACCACATTCCTTACATTCATTCACATGAACCCTCATCTCCATATCCATTGTTTTGACCTTTGAAACCTCTGTGAACTCCATTTGGATTTTGCAAAGCATCTCTCATAGCCCATAAATACCCAAGGTCATTCCACAAACATACTAGAGTATCCCCAAAATGTTGTATAGCATGCACAACCATCCCAAAATTCCCTAGGGCAGTCAACATTCTCTGCATTACATTTTTCAAACCCTTAGATGCTTCCAAGTGTCCGTGCATCATCATATCGAATCATTAGAAGTGTAGATCCAAATATTTTAGGTATTGAAAAGGTTTTTTATGTGTTCTTATCTTACTTTTTCCTATATTCAGATTACATTTTATCAGTACTATACTTAGGGTTTAGTAGATCTATTTTTATAGAGGGCCTCACACAGTGGAGCCCTCACATATACTACTGATCCATTTTGTGTTGTGATTTGTATGTAGGTGTAGGACATTTCTTCGTTTATGGTTTTTACAGCTTGGAGTGGCCCTATAAAGATATTCAAGCCCACTCACCCTTTTTTGGAGTGAAGAAGATTCAAAGACACCACCATTATTTGATCGAGGGTTTCATCCCTCCTACTGTAAATCATTGTATCAAAGAAAATATTATTTTGTAACCCCTTATTTGGGGCACATCTATGTATAAAGTGGAGATCAAGGCTCCCTCATTTGATAATATATAATGTTATTCATTTGATGCGCATATAACTGTTATTTTCTTTGTGTCATTTTTGTTATTGGTGTTGATCATTTTTGCTTTAAAAAATGGTGATTATGGTGGGACCACTAAAGGGTTTCATATTCTAATTGCCTTATCAATATTGAATTTTTTATCTACATTTTTCTATTTTTGCTGCAGGTTTTCAAAAATTTGATCATACAAAAATTGTGAGATCTAAAACCAAGATTTCTAGGAGCTGTGGAATTCGATCTATGGTTGTGCGGATGTCGTGCAACATTATATGGATGCCACATAGCATCCATGTGGATGCCATAGAGTATTTGGAAGATTATATGGAGTATCTGGAAGATTCTACAAAGTATCTAAGAGATTTTATGGAGTATCTAGGAGATTCAACAGAGTATTTGGAAGATCTTACACCGTGTCTATGGATTTGGAAAGAATACAAGCTTTTTGGTAAGTTGTGTTCAAAGTGCATTTCAAATTAACAGTTCATTTTTCCACAAAAAATTCATATATATTGCATCTAAGGTAGATCTACATTTATAAATTAATTTTAGTTGCATCAAGGCTTTCATATTCATTTTACATTGGTTTCTTAGTTTGTATGTCAAAAATGGTTTAAGGTTTGTCTAAAATACACTCACTACATTTGGTTAAAGTTTTTCTATTATTCATGGTGTTTTGATTTTTGCCTTATGTGTTGTGTATATTTTTTTCTTATGCTTTAGGCAAAAAATTGAAAAGCATATTAGCTGCATCATAGGCTAGTTATTTTTGCATTTGTATTGCTCAAGAAAACACCATAGAGAACAAAAACTTAAAAGGAATCCACACGCTGTACATTTAACTTTTAACATCAACAAGTTGGATTTCATAACCAACTGTTGATCAAGACCAGCAATGGTGGACTTCATATCCATTCGTTGGCTCACCCCCTAGTCACTATAGTAGCCTCATTCGAGTGATTTTTTGAATTTCATCATCAAATTGTCCCCTACTCTTGGGCACACCTAGAGTGAGAAGTTTTAGTAGTGCCCTTTTACAACGGGGTGAAATAATCAATGGAACATAGTTGTAATTTTTATCCAAGCATGCTTGAGTGTAAAGCCAAATCTTGTGAGACCATTCCTCATGTATTAAGCAAGTAGAAGGACTCAAACAACACAGCCTCCATCGAGGGGTAATTTTTATTCCTTAGTTTTTACGTTGAGCCAATCATACCTTTAGAAAGCCATTTTAAGTTATTTTTAATTTATTCTTCATCATAAGGGTGAGTTTGGATACACCCTTTAGTTGCATTTCATTATTCACCCTGCATAGTTTTTTTAATCTTAGGGAATCTCCACATAAAACACAAAAAACACAAAAAAATAAAATAAATAAAAGTAAAAAATTATTTCAAAGATATAGGGCACATCTAATTACTTGATTTGTGTGTTTTTCATTACATCTCTCACACATGCATCTCACAAATTTGTTACCCCAGATTTCTCATAGCTTATGGTATTGATCCAAAATCAAGCCAGAGCCATGATTAAGCTACCTACTATCCAACCAAATTCATCCATGGAGTGCTCCATTCCTTCCCCAACCACTTTTGTGGCTAACCCAACCTACAAGGCACAAACAAGTTATTTTGGCTTCCCTTCTGAACCTTCTCACATAGTATTCACTTAGAATGCAGATGTGACAAAGATCTATCCATACTTCCATTCCAAAAATTAAACCATCCACACCAACCAACCCCCACATCACTTACATAGATTTTGAAAAACTCAAAGTCTATTTAAGGCCAACCAATCCAATTTTAGAACCACTTAACATTCCACCTAGACATGTTCTTTCTTCTCGGTAGGAACTTGCTCACTCATATCCCAACAGTTTCAACCAAGTCACCACCAATCCTATTTTTGAAGTCACATCCACCCTCCCACACCAAAATTTTCCACAACCATTTAGCCAAATCACCTCCATTCTTCTTACCTATACCACTATCCATTCCAACCCACTCTACAAAGCACAAGTTAATGCTACTTCACAAATTGCATCCATCATTCCATTTACCACCCCTCATTTAGTTGCAATTCCTTTCACAAATTACCCTCCATTAACCTCAACCAACATTACCAATACTTACACCATATCTAAATCCATTTTTAACACAACCTCACAATATACATCTAAAATTTCCATACAACAAGCATGGCAACATTTCAATCAACTGCTTATGGGACAAAAAGATGCTCATTCTTACCCATAGTAGCAATCGTAGGTGGTAAATTTTAAACTTTAATCTACTTTCAACCAAAAACATATTTTTCACCCGTGATCCATCCTAGGTATCACAATATTCTAAAATTACCATACCCACACCTTCGTTCAACCACACCAATGCCACCTCCACAAACCAGCACATTCAACTTCCCTAAACTTCATCCCCACTTCATCAATACCAACCATTCCATAATCAAACCCAAAAAAACATCCAACATCACCAGATACCCATCAATTCATTGGCCAACCAAAACCACAATTTATCTCATCAATTCATAACCTAACACATGCCACCCCATACACCCATCAAGTAAACTAGGGCTCCCACACACAAATGGAAGATCCTAAGATCCAAGCTATGCAATAATATATTGACAACTTAATTATGCACACGCCTGGTATGATGTACCAGAAACCAACATTGAGACAACTAATCAATCAACCCATTTATTCTTTGCTACTATCATTGCTTTATCCAGTAAACTTTACATTACTAAAGTTTAAAAAATTCAAAGGGGTTGAGGACCCTAGGGAGCATCTTAGTGTATTCATCCATTCATGTTTTAGATTCCAAATGAACTATGCCTTAATGCTTTAAACTTTTCCTCAAACATTAGGGAGGATGCCTTAGAATGGTACAACCATCTGCCACATCACAGTGTCTATACATTTGAACAACTAGTGGATAAATTCTTAGAAAGGTTCTCCCTCAATGTTCAAAAGAAAACTACCTTAACCAACCTATGCAATCTTAGATAATTCGAAGAAGACTTAGTTTATGATTTCAAAAACCATTGAAGGGAAGTCATCACTAAGTTGTCATTCTCCCTCCCAATGGAAGAATTAATCGAATATCCACAAGGAGTTGTCTAAAATCCATATCCTCATTATTACAATTACATCAATATAGAACATTCGATGAAGCTCTTACCCAAGCCCAAGTTATCAAAGAAATTAAAATCCAAGAGGGTGAGATTAAATCCAAAAGGAAAGAATGAAAAAATAAGGGCCAAACCAAAGGGAATTATAATGGCTAATCCAAATATGGATATGTCAATCAAGTGGCCTTGAGTCAACCACAAATTACTCAACAACCCCAAGGTCATCATCAACCACAACCATCTTCGCAACAACAACAATAACAACAAGTATCATATCAAAATAAAAACCTTGGTATTTACCAAACACCACTTCCCCATCATGAGAAAGCACAATAGACAAAAAGGGGATCAAATACTATGACTCCTCCTAACCATGTCAATAATGTGCAACTATACCAATATTTTGTAGAGGCTATCCATGTAGTCACCCGAGATCAATGAAACACAAATCACAAAAATTAACAACCTCAAGTAGTTCAACCTCCCATGGCACCACCAGCAAATATGTCTTCACAACCTGCTAATTCATCTCCACCCATTAATTTTTCTACCAATCCATGCCAACCTATTCATATTGCAAGCCATACATAGAGAATTATCATCATGCTAAGCAACCGGTTAATAACTAGTCTCAAAATGGCTTCAACAAAATTATCGATGTACAAGCTTATACAAAAATCTCCTCTGCATCATGATGCATTAATGGGGATCTTAAAATCCATTTAAATTCAATATCAAGACTCCAATACCTTCAAAAATTTTATAAGTATCATTTGAACATGTATGGAGCCCTCTATTGTAATCTATGATTTTGAGATCAAATCAATATCATAAGAATCATTGAATCCTCAATTACACATCATGGCTAAATTTGATAGGAAGGCTTTCAAATGAGTACTAATTGACACTAGCTCATCCATAAATATCATTACCATCCCAGCCCTTCAACACCTCAATCTTCCACCTTCACACATCACCAAATCCACCTTTACCTTACAAGCATTCAATGATGTTCTATTTTCTACAATTGGCACTGTGGTCTTACCTGTAGAAGTGGGGGTTAAGACATTGCATACCTTGTTCCATATCCTCAAAGGAGCCATGGCATATAGTTTTCTCCTTGGATGCCCCTAGATAAGAGATATGAAATGTGTTACCTCAATACTACACCAATGTTTGAAATATGTACATGAGGGATAAATTTATTTTATACTGATAGATATTGAACTATTCAAATACTACAACTTCATATCCAACCCATATGAGTCCACACTTCCATCAACTCACTTGTCCTTAGTCCCATAAACCACACTATCCATCTCACATCATAATATTACCTCATCCAAAGCACTTGTTCTTGAGGATATTCCCATCACTAGCCCACATCAAGCTTATATTTCCACACCATAACCATCATCACAGTCAAAAATATGTACATGTGGTTAGACCCAATCAAAACCCTCCACATCCATATAAGGGAGACATACCTCCACACATTCCACATCATTCACATCATCCATACAACCAACTCCATAAGCACTCATTATCATTTCATCCACACCGAAATCACCAATCATCCATCCAATTCCTCATCCAAATCTATCTTCACCTACACCAACCAAAATATCACAAGTCAAATTGATATATTATGAGATACCATTTCATTGTACATCTCTCCCCTCATTGGATCCACAAGTCACTCCAAAGCCCTACACCTCCACATCCACTCTATCCACATCATCACCCACACAAGTTGTAGTCCACCTCGCTAGTCCTAGCATTGGTGAGTATGTGATTCAAGATATCACAATTACACCACTCAACATCCAAACTATTAGGGATTATGGTTATCCATGTAACCCACCCTTATCCATAGGCCTAGCTTGATTCTTTACATAACCCTTATTCATAATTCTAAGAAAGGAAACATTTTTTATTAGATGAGACACTACAAAAATTAGAATAATGGTGGTTTGTGAAACTGATGAATGCATACAAACCTATCAAAAAGGTACATCCATCGATATTGTACAAGTCCACATAGAAATACCTCATGCACCAAGTGAACAGTTAGGTGCACCATGCTATCAAAAAATGAAGGAAAGAGTACTTTTCAATCAAACATAATGTCTCCACAACCTCTACCAATAATATTTCTATTTTTATGAGATCCACCACTTTAGTGCATATATCCTTGTAAAACATGCACAACTAAAAAATGGTTTGTCACCTTGGCTTATCTATCAAATATCGTAATGCTACTTAAAGAAGTTGTTGCTTGAGAACATGGTAGTCATGTGATTTCAAGCCTTGGATCTTAAGTTCTTTCATAGAGATATGTTTTCTAATATTCAAACTATATCCATCTTATAATTTCATATTGTATAGTGTATGAAAAAACCTTTCTCTCTCAACATTTTATATATTGTAGGGTGATGGTGGAAGATATGTCTTGTTTCCATCCATTACTAACCATAATGTGTTCGTAATACCCATATTTTTAAAATCCTCATGGAAATTTTTATCATCCTTTGATATTTTGTCTATACCTAGCAGTGTTTTGAATAGGCATTCATAGATATTTTTCTCCACATGCACCACATCCAAGTTGTGATGAACTAGAAGATGTTGTTCATAGATAGCAACATCAAATAGAAATTACTCAAAATTGAGATACATAACAACAAATGCAGAAATAAAGTTGCATGGCATACCTCCTAATAAGGTAGATTGAATAATATAGATTTCTTGTTCCATATTGCTATAGAAAAAAACATGCTATCCTCATCCATGTTGCATTTCCTTTTATTTGAGTTGCCCTTTCCCTAATTTGGTGGAATTCCCTATACTATTTTTAGTATTTTCATCCCATTTAAAGGTTTGGGTGGTTTATCGAGCTCTTATTTTCCATTGAAAGATACCCTTTTATGATGAAATGAATGATCTATAGGAAGGAATCTCATATGGCCCACGCAAGCAATTTTTCTACTGCATTTAATATACTCTACATAGGTGTTCTCCATGCATATTGGGCATGTTGCCTTTCCATTTATCATACATCTTGACAGGTTTCCATAAGAAAGAAATTCATGGATGACCCACATAATTATTGCTCTCATATTGAACATAGTATTGGAAAATGCATCATATGTTTTTGCTTCTTTAGTCCATAGTTTGTGCAAGTCATCAACCAAAAATTATAGATAAACATCAATATCATTGCCTAGTTGCTTAGGACTAGGTATTAAAAAGGTGAGCATTGTATGTTTCCTCTTCATACACATCCATGGTGGGAAGTTGTAAATGATCAACATAATGGGTTAGCAACTGTAAGTAGTACTAAAGTCAGCAAAAGGGTTGAACCCATCGGTTGCCATTGCAATTCATACACTATGTGGATCATAGATAAAATATTTCCACTTAACATCTATAGTTTTCCACATCAAGGAGTTGATTGGATGTCACATATTGCTATTTGAACTCATATTCTAGGAATACCACCTCATATTCTTCATAATATTTGCAGAGCTATAGGAATAAAGCAACTCACTTCACCCACATCTAACATTGTTGAAAGAAACAAACACAAAAAAGCTAATAATATAATAAAATTCCTTACCTATACATTCTCTTCAACCTTAGTATAATGGGGAAATACCTCAACATCTTCTTAGGAATATTAATGCATACCTTTTGTGAATTAGGGTCAACTTTCCATCGAGATGCACCACATGTTGGGAAAGCTTACTTCTTTTTATGATATTTCCAATATAAAATACAATCATTGATGGATGCATGTATCATTATATAATCTAATACCAATGGCATCATCATTTTATTTACCACATATGTGGACTCTGGAATTATATTTTTAATTGGGAGCATATATTTCAACAACTCTAGTAAATCACCAAAGCTTTTGTTCGACTAGTCATGTTTTACTTTTATATTATATAATTTAGCGATCGTCGATAGTCTTGTGTACTTTGTACAACATAGGTATGATGGTAATTTGGTATCTTCATGTAAGCTACAATATTCATCAGTAGGAACTACTCTACAAGATGAGTGGAACTCAACATCATTATCTCACCATTCTTGTACACTCTCTAAGTAATTAACATTGAATAATTTGTATGCATCATTGACAATTCCAGTGATGTCATCTTGTACATATTCTATAATTGAACCCTCATCAATGGTAGAGCATGTATTCTATGTATATTTATCAAAAGTAGAGGATTGTTCTTCATGTAAAACAAAATTTGTATATGTCTTGTCAATCTTGTGCCAAATCAGGTGGTCACGAACCTTCAAAAAACTAAGAGTTTCTATATTTGAGAACTTTTGACATGGACATCTAGTTATTTCAATATTTTTTGAATTATTTCTTACGAAATCCAGGTTTTGGTGAACCCCATGATAATAGTCCTCACTATTTCTACAAAAAAGCCCACCAAAAATAATAAAGTATAGTTATAAGAGTAGATATAATAAAAAACACAACTTTTCTTCATTAATGAAGGTAGCATAGTTGAAATACTTAGCTGCTTCTAGCCAAGATTTGTCCAATATACTTGATGCACATAAAATATTGATCTAATTGACCTGACTAGAGTTGGATCTGGGTCTTGAGGATGATCCAACTATTGAAAGTAAATACAATAATCATGTTACCCAAGCACAACCTGCACAAGGTAAATGGAGTTTCTTATGCATCTTTTTACTACACAATACACTCCAAGAATAAATAAATAAAAAATTTAACCACCAGGTATAATAATACCCTTTGAAGAATAATATAATATACTCTACCAGAGAATAGCATCAACCATATTTAGTGTTGGTTTGAGCGTTGCACCTATGTATGGCCACAAAACCATATGAATTGAAGGATTTTTGTAATAGTAGTCACTAACCCTTTTATAACCATTTTTCTATTGGGGGGCATCCCCTAGTACAACCATATTTTAAGAACCATGGAAATTAGAAGGGATATGTACCATCTTTATGTACTCTATTTGGATAAAGGAGAGAATTTGAGGAGGTATCAAGAAAAAGGAGATAATTTGAACAACAAATTGTAAGACAAAAAGTAGAAGAAGTTGCTGCAAAACAAAAGGAAGAACCTTTACCTAAAAAAAAACTATAAGAGTCAGTTGAAAGAAAAGAACTGGTTTTAGAACAAAAGAAAGAGCCATGGTTAAATTTTTCTCCATTAACATTAGTTGTTGTTACATAAATGCTTTCAACTATAAAAAGTTTCAGAATACCACTAGCGAGATCCATGGTTAAATTTATCTCCATTAGCAAAAAGTTTAGGATACCACTATATTCATTTTGGTAGAATCAATAAAGAGATACTTCCTACTTTTAGATAAGGAATTAATGCACATACATTACTATCACTTCTAGATGTCAGACATACCACACTAAAATATGTTATAGTTTCATAAGGTCTGATAAGGTTAGACAAAGGTCCTCATTTTGGAATAAGTTTTCCAAATTTCATAATGCCTATCTTTGATGGAAAAAGAAATGATAGGTAGGCTACTATGTGAAATCTACTAATTACTACAAAAGGGTCAATGCTAGGTTCAAATGATTTTAGGGTTTGATTTTTATTACAAATTGACAAATACTACAATTCCAATAGTTGTAGAAAATTAGAAGATCCAAAAAATAAAAATGCATCAGTAAAGTTCAGTAAAGAAAAATTAGAAGGTTTTGAACCTATGTATTAGAAAAGAGATGGCATACTGGTATGTTCTATATATAATTTAATAAAGAACTAATAAATTCAATAAATTATTTAAATATATTTTTAAAACACATGCAATTATCAAGATGATGTAATAGAAAGATCCTATATAAAAAGGATATAACACAACCTATATAATTTTCGTTTATTGAAGTGCAGATTTTACTTTTTCAAATATAGTAGAAAGAGAACAATATTATTCTATTTTTATAGTCAATATAAGTAACCTAATTGTTACCATAATTGGGATATGCAATCAATATAAAACTAATATTTAACTACAACACAAGCACTAAATATTTGTTTTTATTGATAATTGGATTTTGAAAGGACCCAAAACCTTTTACAAATGGGTCAGGGAGAGGGTCTCCACAAATAGAATAGGAGATAGTCCCGATGGGACAATCTCACAAATCGAACAATAGGACCATCTCATGCAACACAAGCAAAAAATACCGGCTTATGGGAGACCAGGAAAAAGAAAAACACCAAGACTAAAACCCAAAAAAATGGGCCTAAGAAAAATAGAAAAAAAAAACTTAAGAAACCCGGCTTTGGGTAGTACAAGACAATCAACAAGAGAAGATACCCGTCTAGGATGGGAAAACTTGACAACAAGCAAAAATTTGAAAATTAAAAAATATGACACCTCGCTCAAAAATGCTTGAGAAAAGGAAACCAGCTGGCACAGTTTGAAAATGGCATCCCGTTCAAAATAAAATAGCCTAGGATAAAATTGAATTCCAAAATATAGCTTTGGAAAAACCAGAACCTACAAAAAAGAAAAAAACCCATCCAAGAAGACACCAAAAAAACCAATGGTTGAAGAACCCATCTAGGAAGGCATGGGGAAAGCTTGAAAAATATAAACCCATCTAGTAAGGCATGGGGAAATCCTAAAAATGAACAACCCATCCAAGAAGGCTTGGGACTAGCCTAGAGGAGAAGAAACCCATCCAAGAAGGAACGGGACAACCAAGAAATAAAAAACCCATCCAATAAGGCATGGGATAAGCACTAAATATGAGTGACAATAATAGAAACATTATCATGCATATAGAAGCATTGCTACAAAGAAATACTATTTTCTGAGTAATTTTTTAAAGAAAATAAGTAACATCAATCCTTGATATTCAAGAAGATTTGTTATTATAATTGTATAGAATATACAAAGAAAATAATTATAAATACAACAATGAAGAGATCTATAATGCAATTTAATAAGAATATATTTTCCAATTTCCTTGAATACAAACAAGAAAAGATAAAATACAACACTAAGTAAATTCTCTTAAGGGTAATTTAATATAAAGGTCCATCTATACTTGATTATGTTTGAAGGTGATTCTGATGGTTGACAACATACACAACAACATGATACACATGTTTTAAACCTTTCCCCACTTAGTGAATCTATAAATAAACAAAAAAATAGTTAGGTTTGTTTAAGGGCTTACTTCAATTAGGCCCTTGGTTCACTCAAGTTGTAGAAAACCATCAAAAATGGGAAGGTTTAGAAGCTATACCTAATCCCTTTACTTATTTGTTGATGATGAAAATATTGATACTAGGTGATGTTGTTGCTAGAAGTGTTGAAGTTGTTTATGATGTTGAGTAGATAGGGTTAGTTTATTTTTACATCTAATGCAATATGTTACCAAATTAAACATGTAATAATGAACCTAGGGATTATTATATATTATTTATTAAATTTTATGTGAGAACAAATGGCTAGGAATGAAACTACTCATGTTTAAAAGATAATTAAGTTTATCAAATGTATGTAATAAAAAATGACAAATTAACTTGACATAAGCCAATTATATCCAAAAGGACCTAATTTTATGACAATTATTTAACTAAATTAAAATTTTATGCTAATGTAATTATTAAATAGTGTCTATAAAAATGATAAGGATGCATAGAGTTATGATGTCTTCTATTTGAGGAGATGGGTTTTGAAGAAATTTTGACAAAAGTGATGAGGTCAAATGGTGCTAACCAATTTGAGACCATGCTAATAGAATAACCACTCATGGTTGGTACTATTGTCTATTAAAGGAAAATCCAAAGACTATGGATCCTTACCTAAGCATACAACTTATCTTATGCCTCAACCTCCAATCTATAAAATTATGTCAAAACATCAAGAAAATTGACATACTAATGCATGTAATATAAATAAAATAATAAGCAACTTTGATTTTTACTAAAGTGAGATGACTGAAGGAAATATTTAATATGATTTAAAGGAGCAAGATTCAAATAATTTTACAGTCACTTTGTGCATGGGATCCAAACAAGAGGCCAACCGCAACTAAAGCACTCAAGCATCCATTTTTCTAGGTCTTTTATTCAGTTTTAAGTGTTTGATAACATATAAATATTTGTCACTCTCTATGATATCTACCTGATAGTTTATATCATGTTTAGGCCTATGTATACATACCCCCTTCTCTTAGATCAAGAGAACCAGTTTCAAAGCACAACTCTTCAAGTTTGTATAATGTCAATGAGTCTCAAAACACATGTAACTGTAAGATTAAATAAAATGGTATAATTGTGTTGAAGGTGGTGTACATGTTACTCCCCAACCCCAAAACCAAAAATGGAAGGGCCGGGGAAAGAATGGCAAGTAGAATTTAGATGTTGTTGCTAATTCAAAGATAGTAAATAATTAGTTTACAGGAGATATACCCAATCCATTTTATTCTAGTAATTCATTTTAACTAACCTATTAATTTTGTTTAATTGGAGTGCAAAATTCAAATGAGCTTACTCAATTTTTTTTCCTCCTCTTTGGAATGGATTTTAGGATCACAACCAAGAGTTGTAGTGGAAAGACAGGTAATGCTTGTATGGCATTGTATGTGATTTTCTCTAGAGCTTTTGCATGTTTGTGCTTTATGCAAGTTTCTCTAGGTGTTAAAATCAATTTCTTACAATTGTTTAGAGTGGGATAATTCTTCCCTTATGGCATGCATGATCACGGATTTATGAGATTCATATGTTCTTTGAATGTAGTGATTGTACTTATATAACAATGGCTTTTCTACCAAATCTCATATTGCAATACAATAGTAGTGTATTAAAATTAATGGTAGCCAACCTTGTTACCAAATCTCAGATTGCAAGACAAGAGTGGTTGGCCTCTTGTTTGGATCCCATGGCCTCTTGATTTAAAGGAGCAAGTAGTTCTAGTGTTACAAAGGAGTAGCTTGAGTGGTAGGTTGAAGAGTTGGTATGGTGCTAGCTAAATAATTTTGATTTTTAGACATTAGCATTACCCAAATTATAATTGGTCAATGTTATTGCTAATGCAAGTATTCTACTAGCATGAATTAATTAAAATTATAGATAAAATTATAAGGAAACACAAATCTATTAAATGAACATAAATGACAATATTTTGATTAATATACTAAATATTTTGCACTGTATCACATAACACTTTGAAGAGGCAACCTATATTATAAGCAATCTTAATACAATTATTTAGGATGCCTTCATCTTTGTTATAATATAATATTAACCAACTTACCCTAATACTAAAATATTAACCAAAAATATATTAAACCATAATAACTATGGGAACAATCTAACCCTATAACTAATAATTTAGGGTCACCTTTACATTCAAAATGGGTTCCCACTCATCACTAAGAAAACTATTATAAAAAAACTAAAAAGGGTTATTACCTGAGTTCCTAGCACTACCTCCATTTAAAAATAATATTTTCCCTCAAAGATGAAGATGATGTATAGCAAGGACCTACTTACAAATTCTTAAGCGAGTATATTTTGCAAAATATATTGTACTCAATATCTTTAATTAATCTATGCTAATATACATAACAAAAAACACAAAGGTACACCAACTAACATAGAAGAGCTCGACAAGCTAGTGTATGTATTTTTTAATTGGAGACCAACTTTATCCATGTAGTAGCATTCCCATTCATGTAATGTAATACTAAATAATTCTCTAAGGTAAAAATACAAAGTAAGACAATGCAAAGGAAATATTTGTGCACATAAAAAATGCACAAGTACACAATAAGAAACAAATCAATGTATGAGTCTTATTGTGTTATCCAACAAGGATATAATACAATGGGGAGAATAACCATGGTCGAATACTACTCTCAAGACTATGTTGGTTGGGTGCCCTATTGTGACCATTGCAAAAATTACCCCAAATTTAGGGACTCACCTTAAATTTTGAGTTTTGGAGATTTTGGTGTTATTTGAGTGATAATTTTGATAAGTCCCCTACCAACTGAGGTCACAATATAGGTCCCAGGGTTGAGTGTTGGTTGGGAACTTCCTTTAATATATGTCAAAGTGCCTTTATTGTTTGTTTGTTTTTCTTTTTCTTTTTTTTTGTTCTTTTTGTTCTATTGTGTTGGGTTAATGTCAATATTTGAAATTGATTAAATCAATAAAACATAAAAAAGAAAAAGAGAAAAACAAATAAAATAAAAATAAAAATAAAAGCTAATTACTTTAATCTCATGATTAGTTTGATTACCTACATATTCATAAAAATTAAGTCAAATAAAATAAATAAATAAATAAAAAAAAGAGGTAAATATATATAGGTACATATATGTATATAGGGATACATAGTTTGATATAGATTTGTTTTATTAAGAGTCAATTCTAGGTTTTGATTTTAATGTATTGAAAATGTTCAATTAAGGATTACTTTTATAGTTTGATCACATTGTTTAAAGGATTTAATTTATGCATTTTATTTTTATGATAGGTTCACTAAAACGGTGTTGCCACGAAGACCCTAGATCCTACACGTCGGATGTGCACAACACCGACGACATCGTTGACTTGGATAAATGTAGACCTCATTGATGCGAACTGCTGGTGCAAATGTGCCATGCCTAAATATTACTAAAAATAGTTATTTCACAGTGGGCATAGCATCCTACGTGTACTATGAGAAGATGCAGACTTCAATACTACCATGCATGGGAATATCATGGGGTCGACATCGATGAATAAGATGATGCAATTGGATAGAGCTGGATGGAGACATATTTTCAAGTTTGGTCAAGTCACTTCCCACATGAGGATCAATAGAAATACAATCACATAGAGTTGATCAAGTGTTTTCCAAACACATTCTAATCCAAAAGCTCTTAATCACTCCATCGGTCTTGTTGTTTCACAACATTGAAGGTGGGGAGGTGCTAGTTTACAAGGATGTAGTGTTATGAAGTGATATGATGACATCTAAGGTGCTAATATGGTAGTTTCTATGGTCTTCCATCACAAGAAGTGGTACCTCCATCAGTTGATTTTTGTTGACCAAAATTACGAGAAGCTCGAGAGAAGCAGCGGTAATAGCAATGGTAGGGTAGAGTTCCTTAACCACAATGTTGAGTCTTTTGGAATGATCAAATCTTGGTACTTTCCATCATGGCATTGTTCTTCACATTCGTTGTGGCTTTAAAGTATCACATATGTGATGAAGCAAACTGGTTGGTATTCTATTCTTGTTATAGAAAAATATATTGAATTCAATCACAGGAACATTGGTTGTTTCTCTACACATCCCAGGAGTTTTGTTCATTTGCGTAGAGAAGAAGAAGGTGGCGAGTATGACATAGAATGTACAAGTGGAGACACCAAGTCTTATAGAAGACCTGAGGGTAGCATTACATGGGGTGGAAGAAAACAAGGCATACTCTATTACTAGTGGAACACGACCACGGTGGTATATAAAGAGTAATTACGTGAAGACGTTGATGCTATGAAAATAAGGACCCGAAGATTTTTTTTGCTACCTCTTTATTAAAATGAAGTAAACATCTTTTGCGAGATTAATTTTGGTACTTTTCTTAATAAAATTTATGTGTGATGTTTCCTATGGTAGTCACTACAGGTGCAAATAGCACATCGTGCGACATGATGAGTGGGCATTAAAGTGACCTTATACCATTCAGGTATACCACTTAAATGTGTCATATCAATAGAAATTCAAATAAAGTAGGCATGTTTTGAGAAGCAGGTGGGAGAATACGGTCTGCCATGAAGAAAAAATAATTTGTGCATGATCGTATTGGAAAGTGTGCTTCATTACTCCATTATTCACCATAAAAAAGGAAGGATCAGAATGCCAATTTTTATTGTATCCTTATTGTCGTAATGGAGTGCACAAACATCGTGTTTTTGTAAAAAATAATGAAACAACTTCTTGTAGGTGCCAATCAAGGTGAATCTTGTCATCGAGGGCACCTTAGATGTAATAAGCCACCAGGGAAATGATGTAAGCCTACCAATATAATATGGCACATCGAATATGCTAGATGGATAAATTACCTACCATTTGAGCCCTAATTCATCACTGGAAAGATCCTCATCCAATGTTATGATCGGGTCTACGTCCAATGGAGACCATGATGATATCATGAAGGTAGGCTAGCTGCATCATAATACTTCATGCAAGGGTCCACCGTGTCAACACAATGAATTCAAGGAGAGGGGTATGTTGATGAGGCTTTTGGTTCTTTTCAGTATATTTGCTATAGAATGGAAAGTAGTGATAAATATGTCCAAATCGGGTGTTATACACCCGAGGAGTGTAGCCTCACACGTAGTGAGGGTAGATATTTGGAGTAGAGAAAGGAGCATTTTTAGAATTTTTTGGGCATGGCAATTACAAAGAAATTTTGAAAACCTCGTATGCAGTCAAACCAGACCTCATAGAGATTTATTAAACACGATGTATAAGAGTTTGATATAGTAGTAAATGCAAAATGGCCGGTCAGAAGGACTAGCGAACCAAGTTATTAAGTAAGGTGCCATTATTTCATTTGGTGAGAAATTATAAGAATATTTAGTTCATGGGAACCAAAACCCTTGCATTAATAAAGGGTCATTATAAGTTGTAGAAGTTCCAGATCCAGGTTAACATAATGGCAGGGGCATCATTAAAACGAATTATTTTCTTAGAAAATGAAATAAGAAGGTTGATGAAAGAGTGGGAGCATGGCGGTTACGAATCAAACGAAATGAGATAAAGCGAAAGGGGTAAAATAAGAGAAGACTTTAGGAAGACAAAGAGGAAAATTTTATGGAAAATTTTAAATACGCCATTGAAACAGAGAACAAGGGCTAAAAATTTTAGAACATGAGGCGTGGAAGGAGATTGAAAGGCTCTCAAGTTGCTACCAACACTTTGGTTTCATTTTGTATGTAGAAAAAAAAAGGTTTTGAACATTATAGAAGATTTTATTGCCTATTTTTCCCTCTTCACATGTATTGGAATTATTTTAATGGTGTCTTATGCATGAATTTGGTAGCATCATTTAGATATTTTTAATGCATGTTTTTACCCCTTAGACTCTCACCATAACCATATTTTAGATTGTGTGGATGCAGGTCTAACCTGGTTATGTTTTGTGTTCAGGATCTAACTTTTTTTGCAGTTTAGGCCAGAGTAGTTTTCCAATTTTTTTTCTTTGGTCGTTTTTCATATTTTGGTCCATATTCCATATTTTTTAAATTTTTTTCTCTCACCTTATCCTTTTTATTTATTTTTAACTTCTGCAAATAAAATAAAAAAAAAATAAAAAATAAAATTCCAAAAAGAGATGCACATATTCCAAGATTAAGCTTTAAAGTTTTATTTTAAGCAATTTCAATTTTATTTTAAAGGAAATTCAAAATTCCAAAATTTTACATAAAGTTCACATTTTAAAAGGAATTTTGTAATTTCAAAGCTTTACATGATTTCACATTTTAAAGAAGAGTCTGATTTCAAGCTTTGCACTTTGTTTTTCAAGCAATAAATTAATTTCTATTTATGAAAATTACAATTTCACTAAAGGAGAGTAATTTATATGGCATTCCAAAGGCTATTACATTTCAGAATTAATCATTTAGATTATTTTCTTTTATGCTTCAAAGCAAATTTTAACAAATAAAACTTGTTATAAAAAATATATTTAACCAAAAGAAGATAAAATCTACCTAAAATACTTCAAGATAAAATGAATTAAATCACCTTGAAAAATCAGAAATAAAATGAATTAGGGATCAATTCCAAGCATTCATTCATATTTTATTTCTGCACAAAAGGGAAATCAAGCCCTTTAATGAACATAAAGCATTGCAAAACAATACCAACACAGGCCCCTTGTTAATAGTTGTTTGCAAATCACTAAGGTATTCTAAGCACTTATTTTGACACATTTTCACAAGTATACATGCACACATTAAGTAAAAGGAACCTTGGAGAAATTTTTGTTTCTTTGCAAGAGAGGATTTTCTAATCAAAATCCTAACTATGAGTGTGGTTTTGCAATAGGGTGAAATTATCACTCAACAAAATTGGTGTTAGAAGGAGGGCTTGAATTAGTCATTTTATTGCTACTTAAATGCTAAATTTTTCATTGTTACTTGAAAGGCTTATTTGAAGGCATTGGCCTTGACTAACGAGGTTTTGTTGATAGATTATCACATTCATTGATTGGAAAATTGATGATGCATTGATGCTAACCTTTTGCAAATTGGAGAATGTTCTTTGTTGCTATGGTTTAATTTATGCAAATATATTTTGGTTGATAGACAGGATGATCTACATGTTAAACATTTGAAAGTTTTTGGTCATTTCATGTTTCTTTGCAAGATATATTTCTTTGACTAACAAAATTGGTGCTAAAGTTATATTCTTTAAGGTCCACTAATGGCAATGTTTACTCCAACAATGGTAGAAATTGCATCCTAGATAGGTGGTTATTATAGTCATTTAAACATTCCTAGAGTACCCCATCAAATCCCTAAATATGTAGAAGATTATTTACCTTAGTTTAGGCATGATGTGGGATCGGTTGAGAAACATATTCAAAGATACAAGAACACTTTGATTTATTTGTAAACTATACATGAAGATGTTTCTTGTAAGATGTTTTCATACACATTGAATGAGGTTACATTTGATTGGTACATCCACTTACCTCTAATTTCTATAACTCCTTGGGCTCAACTAGAAGCAATATTTCTTAACAATTTTGGAAAACTTGTTGACCTAGTTATGATACTAAATTAGTTTGTCTCTATCCGTGAAGAACCTAATGAATCCATGATTCAATTAAATTTTAGGTTCCTATTGGTCATAAATCTGCCTAGTTACAAAATATATGCTTTGTGCACCCTAGACCTAGCCAACATTGAAAGGTTAGAGGAAAGAAATGTCCTCTGAGCCAATATCTATAGAGGTTTGGCTCCCTTTCTAATCTACTTTGGGTGAAATATTAGGGTAATAGGAAAGAAATAGGGAAATATGGCTATAAATCGGCAATATAGTATGGGGATATACTAACATTCAAAATTCCACCAAGCAACAATTAGCAGCATACAACAAAAATACAAGCATAGGAACTTCTTATAGTTATGCAAAGACAACCTCCAAATAACATCTCAGTATTCACTCCCTCATAAGCAAATATTAAATTCAGAAGTAGAATTTAAACACAACAAATAATGGAAATGAATGCATTCAGAAATGACACAAAAAAAATTATCAAATGCAACACCATTCAAAGGAACAGAAGCCAAATTATTTCTATTGATGTAGAAAACTTAAAGTGTTTTTCTGCAGAGTGTCCATCCTCTTTTTACAATGAAAAATGATTAATATTTATAGAGGGTTGCACCTCTTTCATTTAATGCATTTACAAACAAAATGTTGGTAGATCAAAAACCAGTGAGAATAATTTCCTCCTCGGCATCAATGATGTTCTGGTCAAAATACCCTTCATGGAGACACGATCCGACTTTGGTGGAAAAATCACATGAGGAAATCGATATGATTAAATGATGGAGAACAACCTTGAGTGTCGGTGCATTGAAATACAATGAAATAGCATGAAAATTGGGAGCTTGTTTGTTAAAACTTGCCTTACTCTTGTGCCTTGGAACTCCACTTTCACGAAAAAGGTCCATTGAGAATTAAATTCATCTTGGAAAATAGCAAATTTGGTGAGTGGTGCATTAGAAATGAACAAGAATGGCCTCTGATCTTGCAATTCAAAGTAGAAATCCTAGAAATCTTGCTTGCATTGCTTCTAAAATTAAATTCCATCCTTCCTTACCCCGTTCTAAGGGAATCTACAAAAATAGTGCTTTGAGAAGCAATGCTCTTGAGAACGAATACCAAGGAATTGATTTTACCCAAAAATGGGGTGAAACAACCTTTTTGAAGCCACAATGGGTGACAACGTAGCTTTCTAGGCCTTTGACTAACATCTTGGTAATTGCACCCCAAATGCTTCTTCTAATCATCTCCTTTTTCTAGGAAGAAAATACCTTCATTATTTTTTTTTAATTTTCCTGTGTTTAAATTTCATCATCAAAAATGATAAAAACACATTGCAATTTGAAGTAATGGTAAATTTAACAAATTTCATCCCAGAGGAGGACGATAGGGATTTTTTCTCCTTTTGGGAGGCAACATCACCTTTAACTTCTTTACTTTGAAGTAGCGCATGTTGCAACTCTTTTCACCTATTTTTTTTTTAAACTTCATTCGCTCCTTGGAGAGGCGAAACCACATGGCACCTCTCAACAGGGGCACCTTTAACTTTGCTACACTTTAAACTTGGCACCAAGCACTAATTTTATCTTTACCTTCCCCATGGGTAAAAAATGCCAAACTTATTTGAAAAAATCCCCATGACGTCAATCGTCTCCTTTGACTTTAAAATATTCAATATTGCCCTTTTGCCCCAAAGAGAAACGATAATGAGTTTTGTCTCTCACTTGGGGTGAAAGCCTTCTTTAAAACCTGCGTCGATTCAATCACATTGGGCCCATGATGCACCATCTTTACAACTCTTCTACATGCTATGTTTCACCCCAAAATAGGGATGAAAGGGAGTTTCACCCCTCACTTGGGGTGAAAGCCCTTTTTGTTTATAACTTGTTAGCTCTTTTTATTGATGTAGCCACTTGCGCTTTAAAACGATGTTTGCCCCAAAGAGGGGCGACAAGGGGTTTTGCCCCTCACTTGGGGTGAAAGCATTCTGCTCCTTTGCTTAAAATTCATGACTTTCATACCTTTGCTTTTGTTGGGTGAATTTACTACCTTTTAATTATGTTTCACCTCCAAGAGGGGCAAAAGTGATTTTCACCCCTCTATTGGGGTGAAACTCATCTTATTCCTCCTTTTAAATTTCCTTTTGGATTAAGTTATGATTTTCATCTCTTTCTAGGGTGAAATTCCTTTGCAAGTGAAGCTTGGGGTGGAAACACTTAAATTCGTTGCCCTTCCTTCTAAATCTACCGATAATTCAAAACCATGCATGCTTTCCTCACCTTTGCTTTGTTTCAGGAGAAACCATCCTCATGTTGCACTTCATCTCTAAAATATATGAAAAGGACTTTCACCCCTGGCTAGGGGTGAAACAAATTGTTTCTTCTTTATGGGGCACTTCTCCTTTTAAAAATTTATCTCTTACCAGCACTTTTGTCCCTTAAATATTTTTCAAAAAAAATCTTCATTGCATTCATGACTTCCATTTTATTTACAACAATATTAATTAAAAAGGGCAAAACAAAAACTTACAGTAAAATAAACAACAAAAACTGTAGCACCTTCCTTCAGTAAATTTATCAAAATTTTATAATTAAAATTCAACAAAATTTCAATGTGGTAAAGTTATAAAACTACCAATAATTTTGATGGTTCACGGGTTATCCAGCTTGCATGGATGCTATCAACCCTAGGCCTTCATCAATTGAGCTTAGGAGTCAACTCCACTTGGTGCATCATGCTGCTTACTACTCACTCTTACATTATGCTCCTCTGCCTCCTTCATTGTAGCTTCCTCCTTTGAAAGATGCACAACTGTAGCTTTGAATACTACAACGACCTCAGACCAAGCATCTTCATTGATCAAATTTGGGCAGTTAAGTGAATCCACAATGTACCTGAAGGTCTCCACTTGCTCCATATCAATGTAATTCACCCATTAGCTAAGCTCCAACAAACCAAATTTTATGCATGTAAGTTTCCTCATCAGGGGTAACACATGATCTTCATTGAGAGGCTAGTCCCAATCATCAATTTTGGAGGTATCATCAACAAAAATTTCCCATACCACTTCTAGGTCCTTTGTTGATAGAATGTTCCCATTTTCATTATTGAAACTAGGAAAACCATTACCAGCTACTGCATTAAAGTAGAGTGTTAAAACTCTTTTCTCTTACTCAAATACATCAAGTAGCTTGCAAGTTTCATTAACCTGATCCAGCTTAGAAAACTATTGGCATAGTATAAACTTAGCACTTGCACAAACTTGGGCCATGTCACTCATGGGATGAAACCTGAGATCTAATCTAGCCAGCGCCTACATTTATTTCACCTTTACTAGTAGGGGCTCTAGGTGCTCCTCGCCATACTCCACTATGTGTCATCCATATAAGACAACTATTTGTATCTCTTAAAGGTACATGAGGACCTATCTTGCCTTCGTTTCCATGGTCTTACAATCAACAAGCAATTGACTATGCACCTCCTTGACATTTTTCTTGGTCAAAACAATTGCCTATGTTGCTTTCACAACTAGTTGATCTTGTAAACTTTGTATTTGGTCTTTCAATACCTTAACTTGCTATTTGTCTCCTCCCTTGGTATCCTATTGCTTTTGAACTATCCTCTCCAAATCCTCCACCTTCTTCTTCCAATGAGTCACCTCTCACTATGCAGATTGTAACTATGCTTGAATTTTTGCCAAAGTCTCCTCCAACTCAATGATCTTAGCCTCAGCTTCGAAAAACTCTTCTTGTAATGATATCCATTCAGGTACAAGGAGCTCATATCTACCTGAATGTTCCTTATTATCTCTGTAGTTTCAAGCTTTTTAAGGTCCTTGGTGACAATCTCATAAGTATAGTCACTCGGAGTTATCTCTCCATGAGGCTTCTAAACCTGGGGAACATTTTCATTGTATGAGCCTCCATGTTGTTAGGATCAAAATAAACCTTCTTCAATGGCTTCGCTAGTACTAGATCCTCCCTTATTTATTGGATTTTAAACCACTATGATGAAATTAGGTGAGCTTGGCTGATCTTCACTACAATGGGTTGTTTTGGTACAACCTCCATCTCAAATTTGGGCAACACTTGCAGCTCTAAAAATGGGGTAAAACAAAAATGAGCCTATTGTGGCTTTGACTCAAAGGAAGTGGAAATTGGCATGTGTAAATAGTTTATGGAATGGAGGTGGTGGCAAGAAATGAAGCAAGGGGTTCAACCATATTCACACTCACTCAAAGAGATGCTTGTGTGCTTACAGCCATAGTGAAGGTTACTAGAAGGGAAGATACATGAAGCAAAAATGGGTTTGGGGTAGATGCGAAAGAACTAAAAGAAAGGTAAGTAGAAGAAACAATAATAGAAGAAGAGGGAGCATTTGTGGTTGGTGGTTGGGAGATAGGCAATGACACTGAGGTGGAAGGCATAGCAAATGGGGGGTGAAAAAAAACTTGAAACTAATGGATAAGAAATGACAGTCACAAACTTATCAAGAATAGGGGAAGGGACTAAAAATGTATCTTCGAGCTCTGACATCATTTGAGTCAAATAGGATGGAGGTGGTTTTAACACTGGCTCCTCTTCCACCTGGTCCTTTGGTACCACCACAATTTCATCCTCAAGATTTATGACCTCAGTACTTCGACCCAATGGCTTTGTCTAGATCAAGGGAATAGCTTCTAATACTTCTGTCTATTCAACCAAAACTGTAGGAGGGTTTGATAAAACTGCACTAGTCCTTTGCATTTTTGAGATCTTTATAATGGGAAGCTTTTCTAATTTTATTTTTACCCAACACTACAGTGACTCTTCCAACACTTGTCCTTCTTCTACAAGTAGCACTTCTCATGTTACGAGGTGTTCTTCTTCGGCCACGCTTTCCTCACTATTGGATTTTTGAATAATTTTAGGTACAATACTAATGAAAGTGATTGATTGATAACTGGTGTAAAACTCATCATAAGTGTTTTAAAATATTTCATCCATAACCAAACTATATGGCAACCTAGTTTTTCCTTGATAAGCCCTCATAATCCACCAGTTTGTAATATTTTCTTTGGACCAACCCAAAAGTAGCTCCTTCATCTAACTAAATAACCATGGTAGAGTAATTTTATGCTTATGTATCATGGGGTTATATTCAGCCTCCATCTCACAAATGTTGTGCCATGGTGGGAGCAACATCGTATTTTCAATGTGCCACTCTAAGTCATGCCCCTTCATATTATTTTGGTATTTATATTGAAGAAATATAACAAGTAATATTACCATTAGTATTATAATGAGTATTAGTGGTTGTAATGATCAATACCAGTAAAGAAATTTCTCTTGAAGAAAGATAACAAGTAATATTACCATTATGTCCTCTTTTGTGATTCCATGAATTATTGCCAAAGCAGCTACATCTTGAACATGCTCATAGGTCACTTTTTAGTACTATTGTAAGTTGGAAAAGCCTTCATCACCACTTACGAGATTGGGTTATGAGCTTGTAAATTTAGAGGTCTAGAGTGGTTCCATGCTAGAAACTACCTTGGTGGTGGTTGTTGTGGCGGTGGATTTTGAGATATGTAGACTGGTGTGTGTGGTTGGGGAGGTGGAAAACTAGTGGTTTTACTAGCATGACTCAAAGGAATAGAAAACACACCATCTAAATTAAAGTATTTTTCTACAGAGTGTCCATCCTCTTTTTATAATGAAAAACTAGTGGTTGCACCTCTTTTATTTAATGTTTTTACAAATAAAATATCGATAGATAAAAAACCAGTGAGAATAATTTCCTCCTCAGTATTAGTGATGTTCTGGTCAAAATACCCTTCATGGAAGACACGATCTAGCTTTGGTGGAAAAATCACATGAGGAAATCGGTATGATTAAATGATGGAGAATAACCCTGAGCGTCAGTGCATTGGAATGCAATGAAATTACCTAAAAATAGGGATATTTTCATTGAAACTTGCCTCACTCTTGCACCTTGGAACTCCACTTTTTCCTAAAATGCCCACTAAGAATTAAATTCATCTTGAAAAATAGCGAAGGCGATGAGTAGTGCATTGGAAATGAACAAGAATGGCCTCTGATCTTGCAATTCAAAGCAGAAATATTGGAAATGCTACTTGCATTGCTTCAAAAATTAAATTCCATCCTTCCTTGCCCCTTTCCAAGGGAATCTACAAAAATAGTACTTTGAGAAGCAACGCTATTGAGAATAAATGTCAAGGAATTTATTTCGCCCAAAAATGAGACGAAACAACCTTTTTGGGGCCACAATGGGCGACAACACAACTTGTTGGGCCTTTGACTGATGTCTTGGTAATTGCACCCCAAATGCTTCTTCTTATAATCATCTCATTTTGCTAGGAATCAAATACCTTCATTCTTTTTTTAAAATTTTCCTGTTTAAATTTTATCATTGAAAATGACAAAAACACGTTGCAATTTGGAGTAATGGCAAACTTAACTGATTTCACCCCAGAGGAGGGCGATAGGGATTTTTGCCCCTTTTGGGAGGTGACATCACCTTTAACTTATTTACTTTGAAGTAGCGTGCGTTGCAACTCTTTTCACCCAAAATTTATTTTTTAAAACTTCATTTGCTCCTTGGAGAGGTGAAACCACATGGCACCTCTCAACAAGGGCACCTTCAACATTGCTATGCTTTAAACTTGGCATCAAGCGCTAATTTTATCTTTACCTTTCCCATGGGAAAAAATACCAAACATATTTGAAAATATCCCCATGACATCAATCATCTCCTTTGACTTTAAAATATTAAATATTGCCCTTTCGCCCCAAAGAGAGGTGACAATGTATTTTGCCCCTCACTTGGGATGAAAGCCTTCTTTAAAACCTACTTCGATTCACCCACGTCGAGCCCATGACATGCCATATTTAAAACTCTTCTCCATGCTATGTTTCACCCCAAAATAGGGGTAAAAGATATTTTCACCCCTCACTTGGGGCAAAATCCCTTTTGTTTATAACTTGTTAGATCTTTTTATCGATGTAGCCACTTGCACTTTAAAACGATGTTCACCCCAAAGAGGGGCGACAAGGGTTTTTTCCTTCACTTTTGCCACTTTGCTTTTTTTGGGTGAATTTACTACCTTTTAATTATGTTTCACCTCCAAGAGGGGCGAAAGTGATTTTTACCCCTCTATTGGGGCAAAAATCATCTTATTCCTCCTTTTAAATTTCCCTTAGATTAAGTTATGATTTTCATCTCTTTCTAGGGTGAAATTCCTTTACAAGCGAAGCTTGGGATGAAAACACTTAAATTCATTGCCCTTCAAAAATAGACATGCTTTCCTCGCATTTGCTTTGTTTCGGGTGAAACCATCCTCGTGCTACACTTCACCTCTAAAAGAGGTGAAAAGGATTTTCACCCCTAACTAGGGGCGAAACGAATTATTTCTTCTTTTTGGGGTGCTTCTCCTTTTAAAATTGATCTCCTATCGATGTTTTTTCCCCTTAAACATTTTTCAACAAATTTCTTCATTGCATTCATGACTTCCATTTTATTTACAACAATATTATTTAAAAGTGGCAAAACAAAAAATTACAGTAAAATAAACAACAAAAACTGTAGCGCCTTACTTCAATAAATTTATCAAAATTTTACAATCAAAATTCAACAAAATTTAAATTTGGTAAAGTGATCAAACTTCCAATAGTTCCATAAGTTGTATACCAAAATGGTGACACATTACATCATTTCATAAAAAAAAGCCACTCAAAGATACATGGAAGCCTTAGACCCCTTTACTTCTATGTTTCTAGGGAGAATTCTTAAAGTTCCATCCTTGTCTAGAGCCTATAGTGAGGCAATAATATTAGAACAATGGTGGACTTCGAAAGGTATCAATGTGGGTCAATTAGTATTGCCTAGACCTGAATCTCACGATCAGATGCCATCAATGAGTCAGTATGAGGCACCACCTTCCCACATGATGAACTATTTTTCAATATTTATGGATTCCAACCAATACCAACCATCCAACCTAACACCCATAAATCAAATTATGTCTAATGTGAGAAATCAACAAATTTAAAATTGATTGTCCAGATGTTACAACCACCTTAGATATCATCCAAGAGGAGGTGAAATTTTCAAATCCAATATCCACCAATGAGGATTGTGGTAAACAGGCCCATCAAGATGTAGAGATTGGTTCAGTTTTAGAAATGCATGAGTCTTCAGACAATGGAGGAAACCTAGATCTAACTAGTATTAAAATATGTGATAGGTCAGGACCTTCCATAGAATTAAATGAAATGTTTAAAGCGAATGATCAAGAAAGCCAACACATTCCAAATAATGACTAGCTAGAATTGAAAGTCTGAGTCATTGTTTACAAGTGATGATTTGGAGAATTATAGAATGGCTAAAGGTAAATTTGAAAAAGAATCAATAGATGAATCCGAAGATTATATAGAAAACATGATAGAATTTCATCGCTTGTTTTTAGAAGACAATTATTATAATTATCATAGAAGATATGAGTAATAATTGGTTTCTCGCACTCTTCCTGATGAAATTTCTAATTTACTTGATATGCAGGATGCTAAAACCTCTATCTCACATGAAATCTTGCAATTTTTGTATAATCAAAGAATGGCATGCCAGTTTTAGAAATAGAGAAAGTTCCAAGATTTAATCATTTTTAATATGATTTTATTGAGCATCGTGCTGACATAGAATATGAAGAAATGGTAAATGTTTCTTATGATTCATTTGTTTTGGATGAGGAAGAGGTAAAATCTTCTCTTTCATTCTTGACTACTGAAAATTTGGGTACAAATTCACATGATTTTCTTGGAGATTCAAATAAATAAATACCATTGGTGGTTAACAAGGAATTAGAATCGAATTCTATCCATCCAAATGATAAAAATTTTACTTTATTCAAAATGATTCAAGTAGTTGACCAAGGAGATGTGGTGTTTGACACATCCCTTGACCAACAAGACTTATGGTTTAAAAAGTATGGGTGCATGTTTGATTGGGTGATTAACTTTGGCATTTTTGAAAAACAAGTAATTGATGAAGAGAAAGGGCTACAATATGATGATGATTATGATAAAGACCAAGAGGAAATTACAATGGCTCACCAAGTCTTGGTAAATGAAAATGTACAAAAGGTAGAATCTCAGCCTTTATGTTTGACCATTCAAAATCTAGGTAAAATTTTACATCATGGTATGTTGGATTCAGATGTGATTAATGATCAAATGTCATTTGTGGTTGATAAAGAAGTTGAGTTGATTTCTCCTCACACCAGTAATAAGGTTGTTAAACAAAATAGAAGTGATAGTCATTGAATTGCTAGATAAAATTCATTAATAATTGAAAATAGAATCTAGGATAAGAACGTATGATTATCCTCACATGTTAGATATGCTAGATTCTTGTAAAATGTTGTGTAGTAATGATTGGCCTAAAGACATAGATGGTGACTTGGCTTCAAAAATTTTATAAATAACCTCCTATCTGATAAAAATATTATATTTTTGTGAAAATAAGAACTCAAGTGAGAATGATGAAGCAGGTTTCAAAATTTACACCTCACTAAATAAACAAAATATAGTTGCA
>JAQPPZ010004658.1:0-19895 GCA_028583015.1 Wollemia nobilis
TGCCCACTTAGTGAAGTAGTTCATGGGAGTGAGGATGTATTTGTGGCCTGATGATGAATTTGGCTCTATTATACCTACGAAATCCAACCCCCACTGCTAGAACGGTTCCTTGACTTGAATAGATTTTAAGGGCATAGGCGCATTCCTGATCCTCCCCACATACCTCTGACACTTTTTGCACCTCTGGGTCACTTTGTATGCATCTAGGAATATGGAAGGACAAAAACATCTAGCTCTAAGGATATTCAAAGTTGTGGTTCGGCCTGCATAATGTCTTCCTGAGAGACCCCCATGAAATTCATCTAACACTTTATGCTTTTCATTATTTGGAATGCATTTCAACAATACACCATCGATATTAACCCTGTACAACCCTTCTGTTCGAAGGGTACATTTTAATTCTTGGGTTCTGAATCTCCTTCTCTAGGAAGCATTCATATCTTTAGGGCATGACCCAGTCTGAAAGTACCTCACAAAGTCATCGATCCAACTTGAACTTACTCTATCTTGATGTTTCTCAGTGTTTGCCATGACGGGGTGGCTCTCCCCATATCCACTTGCAGCTTGCTTGGCCAATTCCTGGCACAAAGCTCTCCCTCTGAATATTTTAGTAGGATGTATTTCTACATCATACTCTTTGATGCGAGTCACCCATCCAACTCTTTTTTCACCCAGTTCTCCTTGAATTATGAATTTCCTTACATCAAGATGAATAACATAAACCATCATCCGAATTTGGGATAAGAAGTGTTTTAGCTTATTCAAGGATTTCATAATTGCATATACTTGTTTTTCTATGAAGTTGTACCTTTCCTCGTGTTTGTGCATGGTGGAACTTAGAAAGGCTATGGGTCTTTCTTCATCATCCGCTCCTTTCTGAGTGAGAACTATAGTATAACTATCTTATTCTCCGACAGCATATAGTATGAAACCTTGGGAATAGTCAGGGGTTAACTAGCACAGGAGCTTGAGCGATGGCTTCTAGAATTTTTCGAAAAGCTTCTTTCCTTGGATTTATCCATTTGAAAGGAGCATCCTTTTTCTATAATTCAGTCATTGGTTTAACTATATGGGCAAATTCTGCAATGAATTTTTTGACAATTTATTTTCCCAAAGAAGGACTGCAAACCTTTCTTGTTAACTAGAAGCGACAATTCAAGAAGTACCTTCACTCTATCAGGTTCAATTGAAAGCCCAGCTTTAGAAATAACAAGCCCAAGGAGTATTCCTTCTTCCACAACAAAAATAGACTTTTTAAGATTTAATGATATTCCAAATTCTCTACATTTCTCAAATACTTGTCACAAATGAGTGGCATGGTCTTTTTTGTTGTGAGAAAATACAGTCATGTCATCTAAATACATGATGTTTCTTTTGTTTGCAAGCTCCCCAAAAGCTACATCCATGGCTCTTTGAAAAGTTGCTTCTTCATTAGATAATCCAAAGGGCATCCTTTGGTATGCAAATGCTCCCCACTTAGTGGTGAATGCAGTCTTATATTGATCTTCATTTCTCACCCAAACTTTTCTTGATTGAAATTTTGTCGAACCACAGGGCCTGATTCAGGAGTGAGTGTCAGTTCTTCTTATTATCCTCTAATGTTCTTTTTAGGATTCTTAAAATATTCTTATTAGAAGACTCGGCTAATCCATTACCTTGTGGGTAATAATTAGAGGAATTCTTCAGGTAAATTCCATATCGATTGGAAAATTTGATCATCTTTGCACTAGTGAAAGGAGATCCATTTTCTATAATCAAAGAGTCTGGTAGCATCGTTTTTGACATGGGATAATTTCCAATCCCCATTTTTGGCATGGGATAATTCCCAATCCCTATTTTCGGCATGGGATAATTCCCAATCCCCAAGTGGGTTTTTAATGAGCCAACGAGCATTTTTAGGAGTTTCCTAAGGAAGGTGGCAAGGGAAACCAAAGAAATATGGACGAATAAAATTAACCAACCGTCATTTAATGTATTAATTTTGCATGTCCTCTCAAGCTACATGAAAGCATGAGATTCCGGAAATAAAAGGGAAAACTATAGCTATGCAATGTAAGACAAAATATAACGCTTTAATCCTATGCCTTTGAAATGCACGAAACAAAGAAAGGAGATAAATCGAAAATGAAAGAAAGATGTATGGAAAGCACAACCCTTTTTATTCAATTTTCTTATCCTCGGTTACAAAGACGTCTCCTCCCTTTTTAGGGGCTAGGAGCGTTAAATAGATCTTGGTTACAATTGTGACTTAGTCTTCCTCCTTCCGCATGCCCACATGCAAAATGGGCGGGCCAAAGTGTTGCCGCCGCTGATGTTGATGAGTCCTTGGTTCTTGCTACTCCTCCTGCATTCAAAGAAACAACAAAGGCGTTAGTAGCACCTGCTGCAAATAGGAAAAGTTTGTTCCTTGAAATTAATGAAAGATGTATGCAAAAGATTGACTAAAATGATGAATAAAATGAATCTAAATCACCTGCAAATCTGACAGAGGTCAGAAGACATTACCAGAGGGCCACTGCCATTGAAACAGTCGGCCAATCTACTTTCAACTGGAATTCGTCCCTGGGCAGGACGAATTTCGACTGTTATTCGTCCCGGGTGGGACGAATTCGACCGTGTTAGGAAAGCCGAGTTGATGCCGCTCCAATGTCGAACCTCGGGATCTCCAAAACACCTGCAGACAAAGGGGTTAAGTAATTGGGGCCATTTTGGGATGACCCAGATGGTCGGATTCTCCCAATTTGGCCTCTATCCATCGAGAATTCGATGTCGCTACCTGCAAGTTAGTGAGGGCCACAAAATCGACAAAGCATGATAAAATCTGATCAAAATGTTATGGAATTGAAGCTATGAATTATCTAGATAGCATAACATGAAATGCAAGATGAACAAATGATCTAGAATACTTTAGAATGAAACTTAGAAAAGTGCGGGGTGCCCGAGTGGGCCACCCACCGTTGGAACTTGATTTCGGCGCCAATCCACTAGGGATGGGCCCAAAATCTCTTGGGATTGTGTTGTCGGCAAATTGGTGGATTAAGGTGGTCAAATGTTGGGTTTGGGTTCGGATCCACGCTTCCAAAAGCCACCCAATAACCTCTCTTGCGAAAGAGATTAATGGATGTGAGAAGGTGAATCAAAAAAGGATGCAAATGGGTGTTCAATTGGGCAGCACTTCGTTGCTTGAAAATGCCTCCAATCTGTCCTCATTTTGGGTGGGAAAGTCCACCATTTTATAGACCCATGGGGTCTCTTTGGAGGGGCATGCAGGGATGCCATGTGGCGGCCATGCCTTCCCAAGAGGGAGGAGACTCCTCCCTGACTTGGGCTTCCATGACTGCCTTTGTGACAGTCCACTAACTGCCAACCTACCCACCTACACGCGCATGCACGGCAGGAGGCAATAATTGATTGTCCTTGGCTGCCACTTGGCGGCATTTTTCTTTTTTCCCGTTAAACCTGGAATTCGTCCTGACCAGAGACGATTTCAGAATTCGTCCCTGGGTGAGACGAATCCCAGTTAGTATTCGTCCCTGGGTGAGACGAATACTGGGCAAAGTGCCTGAATGTGCCAAATTGCTTCTTGACCTTACAAAATTGCTATGAAAGTGGTTAGGACCATTGTTTAACCTCTGAGGGCTGCCCTAGGGGCTGTGTGTGTCAAAGCGATCAGTGTTTGCAGTCACATAATCGGATTGGTGCTGTTTTGGTGTCTATAGATGCCCCTTTTTGGGATGCGTTGTGCATGGCGCAACGCTGAGCAAAAATAGATAACCAAAGCACTAATGATTAGGGTTTCTTGGTAACCTAACCAACTTTTGATGCCCCAAGCATGGAAAGGGCATGCATTCTTGAATCCTTGCTTTTGACGAGCTAAGGAATTTGATTTCAAGTATTAACCTATTTTGGTGAGGTGTGACTTGAGCTTGGACATTGATCAGTCATGATTAGGCAAAGGGCGCAACCTTTTGTCCACGGGGGAACCTTGTGTTCATGATTCAGGGAATGCCAAGTGTTTGATCAATTTGATTATTGCTTGTTTACTGCCCCAAGCAGGAGCGTAATTGTCTTTGTCAATGATTCTTTGAATGCATGTCATTTGCCTTGATTGGGTGTGTGTTTGTTGATTGGTGACTAAGTGTGACTACCCCCTCAAGCGACGAATCGATGAGGGAATGACCTTCATGAGAAAAGCGACGAGTCGCTTGACCCAAGATGACTTGTGCAAGGGTGCCTTTAGATGGTTTATCGTTAAGCATGTGCAATTTTTCCAACATTTGGACCTATTTTTGGTGGGTGTTAACCCTTTTTGCGACGCTGTTTGGAGCTGAAATTGGCAAAAATTCGTCTTCCCATGGAGCGGTCCAGCTAAGATAGCCTTCTTAGGGAGTAGGATAATGACAATTTGTGACCCCAACGTCTATTTTGTATGCCCGGGATGTCAAGTGCAATAGCACTCTCATCGGGCAAATTTATTGTCTATTTTTAGTGCATTTTTGTTCATTTTTTGATGTTTTTGAAGTTTCTGGCCTGAATTCATCCCAGGGTGGGACGAATTCTAGCTTTAGAATTCGTCCCTGGGTGGGACGAGTGCTAACCAGAGTGCTCATCCCAGTAAAGGATGAATTCCAGCTCAAAGGCCTATTTAAGGGCCAAAACTTGAGTTTGGGCTCATTTGTGTCTAATTTTTCTTGCGATTTGGAGCTCTGGGGAGGAGGAGGTTAATTCTGCGAAGCGAAGCGCTGCCGAGATTTTCCCTGCCATCATGAGTACACAAACTGGTTCGAGCGGCGGAGCCGAAGCGAGACCCGTAAGTGCTCCCTAGAGTTTATTTTTGTTTTTAAACTGTAAGTGTGTTGTTTTTCTGTACAGTTCTTTTCCATGATTTTAATTTTTTTGTTGAATTGTTTTCTTTTGCAGGTTGTTAGGAGCCGGTACCGTGTACCCACTACTTTCACTGAGGCACGGGGGGCACTGAATGAGGTTGACTGGGAGTGGCTTGATGCCCTTGGGCTCAAGCAGGTGGCTCGACTGGAGCCTGTGGTCCCGGATCAGGCCTATTTGACGGCCCTGATCAAACTTTGGGATCCATGGACCAACACCTTCCATCTCCCGATAGGGGAGATGACTGTGACTCTAGAGGATATCTATCGGCTTCTTCAGATTTTGATAGATGGACTGCCCATCAGGACATCACCGCGTGATCAGCGGACTTCTGTACTGACGAGATGCTTCGGGCATGGGGAGCGGTTGGGTGTAGAGAACCCAGTGGAGACGGTCGAGGTGGACTGCCAGGTTGGCAGGATTTTGGTTGGATGGTGGCAGGAGAGGGGGGTGTTAGGAGTGAGGCATGCATTCCTGATGGGCCTCATTTCTAACATGTTATTACCTGACTCGTCAGGCACGAGGTTCCCATGGAACCTGCTGGATTTGGTGTGGCAGTTGGTAGAGTGCCCGATAGAGGCACCGCTGATCCTGAGATGGGGACAGACATTGTTGGCACAGCTCTACGGGGAGTTGTATGGGGTCCGCTATCGGCAGCGAAAGGGGGTCAGCTATAGTTATCTATTGCAGTGCTGGGGTTGGCAGCACATAGCAGTTGAGAGGCCAACCGGGTTACCATGGATGACTCGGGCGGCGATGGAGGATAAGGAGATAGGTTATGCAGTTTTGTGGTGGCGGTCCGGAGAGCAGGGGCAGAGTCGACGGTGGGCAGGTGTCGTAGGGCACTATATTGATGCCTTCTCTTGGCTCACTCTAGGGGAGGTGGTTTGGCGCCCTTATCGGGACTGTCCAGCCTGGCCAGAGGCTGGAGAGTGGCTCCGACGGGTACGTAGGGAGCGGTGGTTGATTGGGCGGCACGGGACCGAGCATGAGTTCTTCTCATATAGCCAGGTTACACGACAGTTTGGGGTGCGCCAGGGGTTTCCTGGTGAGCCCGTGGTCTATCGACATCGAGGAGATGAGAGGACTCTAGATCGATCGGTCATCGTGCCATTGGGCGAGGATTCAGATGCGGTGATCGATGTCCCGGACGTGGATGACGTCGGGACTACCACTGAGTATGACTCGTGGTGGGTACTACGGCGATGGAGAGGAGAGGGGCCACTGGGAGGCATGGAGGTGGCAGCGGAGGGTGCTGAGGCACCAGGGGATGATTGGGGAGCTCCATTGGAGGATGCGGACATGGTTGAGGTGGGGGATGAGGATGTAGATTTGGGAGCTCCGGATCAGCCGGAGATGCAGGACATGGAGGAGCAGTGGGAGCCAGAGCAGGCTGCTGTTCTAGAGAGTCCCATGCTTCAGGTGGATATGGAGGAGATGGAGTCTAGGGTATGCGCTGAGAATGCATGGTTGGTGGAGCTACTACGGATACGAGTATTAGGATTTGGGGGACGTGCTGTGGGAGAGGGATCTCCTACGGGCTCAGCTAGCAGAGCGAGATAGGGTTTTGGCATAGCACGATGATGCAGTAGCTTACTACCATCGACGGGAGGCAGAGTGGTTTCGACATCGGCTAGATTTGGAGAGGGAGGTCATCCGCCTCGGTGGGCGGCTACCTGAGCCATCGGGAAGTGGATCTTCACGTCGGACGAGGGATAGTGCTACTGAGCAGTCAGCATCATCTCGTCGTAGGTGATTGGATGAGGGAGGCGAGTAGGCGTGATGTGGGGGCTAGTAGTAGCCACCCTACAGGGTCCCATAGGACCCACACCACGGGGGGTAGTTCCCGTCGCACCGATCCTGCGTGATCATGGTGGTCGACGCCTTAGGGTGGGTGATTTTGTTATATGATTGCGGGGTCTGAGGACCAGTTTTGTAGCCTACGAGCATTTTTTTGATGATATATATATATATATATATATATACCGATTTTATTGTGGTTATGCACATGTGATGATTTGATCTTATGCATGATGGTTGATGAATATGGATGTATGCATGTTTATTTATTTTGATGGATGCATATGTTATGATGAATGCAAATGTTTTTGATTTATATGTGATATGCAAAATGAAATGGATGGATGGAATTTGTGATGTTTGGTTATGGCACCATAGACTATTTAGGACTCTGTTTATTTTCATTTTTAGGCGATTGTTGTGGTAAATGACTTTGTATGTATACATGTGATTTTTTTCTTTTTTTTGTATTTTTTGATGGTATTGCAAAGATGAAAAGTAGCGCAGTTGGTTTAGAAATGTAGCTAAGGTTTTCTGAGACTCAGACGGTTTTAACTCACTAGCCATGATTGTACTTTATCTTACAAGACTTTTGACCAAGGTATGAATCGAACTCATTTTTGACCAAGCTATTTCACATCCCTGTGTGTGCAATTGAGTTCATTTATGTGGTATTTGTCAGGATACCGCCAGTGCCAGATGGGCTTTCAACCGAACTTGTACTGAGGATCACCTAATTAGCTCCACTAACTCCTTTGTTGTATTTAGTTAGATTAATCTACGGTGTTATCTAGGATACCATAAGCTAGCTCATCCACATGCAAACATTGATCTGTACACAAGTTAATGTGACAGATATATCGTCATGCGAGAAGTTTACCGCCAGTGACCGATAGGCTATCAACCAAACCGGTACTGAGGCTTGCCTCATGACCTGTCAAAATGCTGAGAGTTCCAGGGATTCAAGTTCGACTCCCTTCTTTTCTTCAATTGTATTGGGATACTTGCTCGTTTGTAGTGATAAAATCACTGTTTATTTTTTTTATTTGTTTTTCTTTTGAGCAAGGGATTTGGATATGGAGTGACGAGAATCACTATTGTATGTGCTTTTTGATGTATGCACTATGGGATGTCAAATTTTTGGAGTTTTGACGTTTTGCAAATTTTTGATGTTTTGCAACTATTGAGAACTTTGGGATTCTTAGGGAATTGGGTAGGGAGGATGCTTGTCCTTTTGCCAACTCTCAGCATTCTTTGGGTCATTCGCACAGGGGGATGAGCAAGATAACCATTTCGCTTATGGTGAACTGGATTACTGTGCAGGTTTCATCTTTCGTTCACACAACTTGGGAATTTTTTATGTGTTTTAATTTGTGTTGGGATGCTACGTAACAAGGTGTATTTCAAGTGTAACTCTACCTTCGTAAAATCTGTCTGACTCGGTACATTACGTGGCTAAAGAGCAAAATGATGACTGAATTACGAAAACTCTTGATACATTAGAAGACCACTGACTCTTAGTGTGGTAAACAACAGTGAATGGCGTTTGTTTGTTGTTTTGTAAAATGGAAAAATGTGGAACAAGATGGACTTAGCAGAGTAATTACAGTCCTATGGTGCCTTTGACCTGTACGACCACAAATATGCAATGTATGGATGCGATGCTTAATGCAGCTATGTATTTTTGTATTTTTGATGGATTGATTTTTGTGAATATGAAGATGAGATGCGAGAAAAGCTCTCTATTGATGAATTTGAGCATGCCTAGAAATGAGATGCAAATTTTTGTTATTTTTGATGATTTTTGGATTTTTTGATTTTTTATTTTTAAGGTAATGATTTTGGATTGACCAAGCGATTTAGGATTTCCTTGGAGCATTTTGGGATTGACCAAGCGATTTTAAGATTCCTTGGAGCATTTTTGGGATTGACCAAGCGATTTTAGAGATCCTTGGAGCATTTTTGGGATTGACCAAGCGATTTTAGAGATCCTTGGAGCATTTTTGGATGACTTGACCAAGAATCCTTGGAGCATTTTTGGGATTGACCAAGCGATTTTAGAGATCCTTGGAGCATTTTTGGGATTTGGCTCTCTTAGATATGAAATGGGCGCAAATGACTGATGTTCAAGGGTTCTATTTCCTTGATTCCATCAAGAGAAGCTAGCCGGTATGTCTCGGGTCCTATTTTGCTATCAATGACATATGGACCTAACCAATTTGCCATGAACTTGTCCCTTAGGTGGGACGGCAAACTAGAATTCTATTGGTTTTCCTTCAAAACCAAATCACCAACCCGAAAGTCTCTCAGGTGAACTTTCATGTTGTAAGCTTTCTTAAGTCGCTCTTGATAAATACGTAAATGCTCGAGAGCATTAACGCGTCGTTCATCAAGCAACGTAAGCTGGTCTAACCGGGACTGCCATGCAGAGTCATCATCGATGAACTCCTGCATTGATATGCGTAGGGAAGGAATCTCCAACTCTAGAGGCATGACTGCCTCGGAGCCATACACGAGCAAAAATGGAGTGGCCCTAGTGGGTGTCCGAATTCTAGTGCGATAGGCCCATAGGGCAAGTGGGATTTGAATGTGCCAATCCTTATGACTATCTGTGACGATATTTTTAAGGATGGCAACTAGCATTTTGTTTGATGCCTCTGCTTGCCCATTCGCCTACGGATAATAGGGTGTCAAAAAACTATGCTGAATTTTGTACTTTGTGGTCAAAGCATGCACGTCTTTGTTCTTGAAAGGCGTCCCATTATCCGAGACTATTTTGGATGGAATACCAAAATGACATATGATGTTATGCAAAATGAACTCCACAATGCGGGGTCCTGTCGTAGAGGTAAGCGGAACTGCTTCCACCCACTTGGTAAAATACTCTGTGGCCATTATGATAAACGTGTGATGGCCTGACGATGCAGGGGAGATCTTTCCAATTAGATCGAAGCCCCACTACGAAAATGGCCAAGCAGACTGGACTGTCTGCAAGGCCTGGGAAGGTACGTGCATCAAATTGGCATGATGTTGACACTTCACGCACTTCTTGACATATGCGCAACAATCTCGCTCTAAAGATGGCCAATAATAGCCCATGCGAAGAATGCGCTTTGCGATGGCCATACCACTAAAGTGGCCACCACATGTACCATCGTGCGCTTGGGCGACTGCCCAAGTGGACTCTTGCTGGTCCAAGCAATGAAGGAGGATTCCTTCATAGCTGTGACGATACAAAATGTCTCCTATCAAGACATACTTAGCCGCTTTCTGCTTGAGTGCTCATTTTGCGGCATGAGTCAATCCAAGCGGGAGATTACCTAACTTGAGGTAGTCTCTAATGGGTAAATACCAGTCCTGTTGATCAGAAACCTCGACAGTATGAACAACCAATCCCTCTTGAAGTTCATCCCTAGCGAACGCTGAATGGGATAGAACCTGTAAGAATAGCATTGTGTTGCTATTAATGGGAGTAGGGGAGAACAAGGACCCCCAGTTGGTGCATTTCAGATGATCTTGGATTCGAGAGAACTTATCCGAGGATGGTTCAATCTGGATCATGTGGATTCCTGGCGTCAAGTCTGAGCTTGCACGCTCCATCACGGATTGCGATAAGGTTTTGACTTGAATGGTTGTCATATCACCGAAAAGGTCTTGCGGGATTAGTGACCCCAAGGAGGCCATTGTGTCCGCAAAATGATTCGATGATCGAGGGAGTGCCTCGATGTCATACCACTCAAGTTTTGCCAAGAATTTGTCCACAAGGGCTTTATAAGCCTGCAGAACTGGGCATTTGCATTGATATACCCCTTTGACTTGATTGACTATTAACAACGAATCACCAAAGATGTTCAGTCATTTGATGTTCATGGCGATTGTTGTCTGAAGACCTATGAGCAAGGCTTCATACTCTGCATTATTGTTGGTGCATGGGAAGTTTAATTTAAATGACAGGGGCATTGGAGCACCCTGCGGTGTGAAGAATACAATTCCCATGCCACCACCTTGCTCACATTTAGAACCATCAAAGAATAGGGTTATGTCAGCCTGTGACTCAGGCTCATCAGAATCTGGCGATTCTGAGACATGGAAGACCCCATCATCGGGTAGTTCTATGACTAGAGGCTGATCGTCTTCAAGAGGAGCCTCCGCTAGTTGATCGGCTATGACTTGTCCTTTGATAGATTTTTGTCCAATAAACTCTATGTCAAATTCCGTCAACAACATGATCCATTTCGCCGTGCGACTACTATGATAAGTACGACTCATCATGTATCGCAATGGATTCTCCTTAGACACAACATACGTAGTGTTGCTCAAGCATGTAGTGGCATAGCTTTTTGGTAGCAAACACCACTGCCAAGCGAGTTTCTCAACGTATGCATAGTTAAGTTCATAACTGACCAGGGTGCGGCTAAGATAGTAAGTAGCCTATTCTTTGTGAAGTTCATTCTTCTGGGCTAGCATGGCGCCCAGTGCCACCTCAATAGCTGAGATGTATAAGTAGAATGGCACTCCTGGTCTAGGTGGTGCCAATACTGGCGGCGAAGCCAGGTATTGTTTGATTTCATCAAAGGCTGACTGGCACTCGTCATCCCAGTGAAATGTAACCCCCTTGTGCAATAATTTGTTCATGGGTCGGCACTTGTCAGATAATTGTGCTATAAAGCGTTTAATCGACGTGACCTTTCCTTGCAGACTTCTGAGCTGCTTGATGGTAGTTGGGGGAACCATTTCAAGGATTGCCTTGACTTTCTTTGGGTCCACCTCGATGCCTCGCTTTGAGACTATGAAACCCAAGAGTTTTCCAGATGTGATGCCAAATACGCACTTCTTGGGATTTAGTCTAACTTTATGCTCCATGAGGCGATCGAGGATCTTGCTTAAGTCATCGATATGATTTGAGCGCAAAAGAGACTTGGCTAACAAATCATCCATGTAATCTTCCAAAGTTTTATGCATGTAGTCATGGAAGATGTACGTCATGGCACGTTGGTAGGTGGCGCCAGCATTTTTAAGGCCAAAAGGCATGACCTTATAACAAAATGTCCCCCAAGGCATTGTGAACGCCGTTTTTAGTTGGTCTTCAGGATTGATACGAATCTGATTGTATCCTGAGAAACCATCCATGAGGGAGAGCATTTCGTGACCTGCTGTAGCGTCTACCAACGCGTCGATGCTCGGCAAGGGGAAATCATCCTTAGGACTCGCTTTGTTTAGATCTCAAAAATTAGTGCATATGCGAATCCTCCCGTCGGGCTTTTTGACGGGAACCATGTTGGACAGCCATGGCGGATAATCCACGTAGATGACAAACTATGCATCCAACAACTTTTGCAATTCATCTTTGACCATCAAGGCCACTGTTGGGTGCATCTTACGTAGTTTTTGCTTTACGGGCTTGATTGTCGGATCAAGCGTTAAATTATGCATGACTAGCTACGGGTCTAGTCCTGGCATATCCTTGTATGACCATGCAAAAACCTCCTTCTTCTCTTTGAGAAGGGCAATGTAGTCGGCTTGCTCTTCGGGGAAAGACTTACCCCCAGCTTGAGAATCTATGGATTCATTGGATCCATGCCGATATCTACGTCAATCGTCTCCTCGACTGACATGTGGGATCCGTCCTCCAACTGATGTGGAGTCGGGATCAAATGGATATCATTAGCTGAATTTAAATCTGCGTTGGGAACCTCGGGTTCCTCTTCAGCCTAAAAAATATCCTGAGTTGTCCCTGGGGTAAAATGAGGCATCTTACCGAAAGGCCAGTACTCTGATGGTGAGAGAGGTGAATTGACGTGATCCCAGTCGATGGCATCTGTGTCTAGATGCAATGACCATGTTGGATCGGCCGGATTGCGGATGGGTGCGGTCAAATCAATGGAGATCATGTGGATGGAATGAATTTGGTCTCCATTACCATGGGTATGATAACTTGAACATTCTGGATGCTCCCTATACTCTAGATCTGGCTCTAGGGGAACGGGCATGAACGGATCTGCCCTATGTGCTAATAGGAAGACAGGGTCTTCCCTCGGCACTGATGTCATTATAGGGTCTCGAGGTGGACGGTGCTCATCATAAATTTGGAGCCATGGATCCAACACTTGGTCCCACCCCGCTGGGTCTACATACCATTCATGCCCTAACCTTATGCCTAATTGTCCAAATAAGTCATCAATCCTAAGGGACGTATTGTTGACTTGTGCCTTTGATCATCACGCATGATTGAGATAGTCCATCTCAGTCTCATCTTCTGAATCATCGTCGGAGATCCAAAAATGTTCATTTTCTTCCACAACTGCTTGCGACATTAAGGGTTCACCTTGTTCCAGCAAATTAATCTGGTCCCATTGCGGTTGTTCCACACTTGGTGGAGGGACCTGATTCTCTTGACACATCTCTGGCTCGATTGGAACCTCTAAAGGGAACAGTTTCAAAAAGATCTCTGGACACCGTTTATGTTCTCCTTGGGAGTTAGTGTCCGAAATTTCACCTCTCTCTAGCAAAGGAGAGGGATTACTGATGTTACCAAGGGTGTTTGTTGACCATGGGAGGTAATCTCCCAATGTATATTCTGTATTTGGGTTGGCATAAGGATCTGATGCCAATCCACCCTTGTTGCCTATTCCTAGGCCTTGCATGTTTTCCACCAAGATGTCTAAGGGCAGGGGGTGGTTGAACCCTACTCCCGACTTATCATATGGCATTTGGTATCTTGGTTGGCAAAGGACACGCACCCCTTGCTCATACCTGCCTAGCCCGTATCCATGCCAATTGCATTGGCCGAGATATCTCAGAGCGAAGTCCGGGTTTGATAGATAATTGATATTTTTAGCAAAAGGCTCTTCATCTTCGTCCTTTTGCTTGCATGGTTCAAGACCATGATCAAGGCCCCCATACACAAAATTAGTCTGGTTTGGTGGGTAACCTAGAGGAACAACTGTCCCTATGGGAAGGCGAGGTCTCCCCATGTCCTGTACTGATTCTAATGTGGGCGTTGCCACAACATTCTGCACTAGATACTCCCCTAGGCCCGTACTGGCCATTTCAACAGTAATTGTTGATGCTTGGGAGGGAGGGAACGGGAGGCCTTCCTGAGTCCATTCCATGTTTGGTGGGTTAGGAGTCTCAGCTTCCGTTGTGCTAGGTATTTCTTCTATTGATACAGTTGATATTGTTGGCAACCCCTCTTCTAGGGGCTGAGCCTCTTCCAAGATCTATTTTCCTTTGTCCTTCTATTTAGCCATGACAGGTGGCATTGGTAGTGAAGGAGCAGATGATGAAGACTCACCTGGCTGGGATTTTGATGATTTGGTCACCAGTGGTGCCCGCGGTATTGGACCCTGTTTAGATGGATTTAACTGGAAATCCAAATGCGTTGAAGGGAGGGTCGATTGAGGCATTAATTGCACCGCATTGCAATATTTGAAGGGTTCTAAGTCCATCGGGACTACATGAACTTCTCCTTCAAATGCATACTTTAGACACTAGTGAGCGATCGAAGGGACACACTTCATGTCCCTGATCCATGGCCGCCCTAGCAGTATGTTGTAAGCCATCTCGCCTTCCAAAACATGGCACAATGTTGGTATTGTCTTTTGTCCTACCTAGACAGGCAGAACAATTGTGCTGACTGTCGAGCATATTGCATCATTGAATGCTCGCAGTGTGTATGTGGAAGCCATGATATGAGAGGCTGGCAGCTTCAGATGTTTTAATGCTACGGTGGTAATGATGTTACTGGACGAGCCAGTATCTACCAACACTCTCTTGTACGGGATCCCGTTGACCCGTGCGATAACGTGCAGGGGTGGATCTGCCATGTCATTCGATATTGTTTTAACTTCATCCTCTCTGAAGGTAATGACCGGCTTCATACATCGTTTCACATGTCCCACGAAGTTATTGAAAGAATTTGCTTCATGAGGCTGTAACTCGATGGCTTTCAAAATTTCCATGAGAGCTTCTCTATGGGGTGTTGACTATTGAATAAGCTCGTAAATGGAAAGCCTAGCCGATGTGGTCCACAAACTCTGCGTGAGTTTGGTCCGTATCGTGACCTCGGGTCTAGGTGGAGGCAACTGCACAGGGCGTTGTTGAGGTTGCGACGTTGTTGGAACTTCTCTTGTAGCTGCCTCGGGGGCAACTCCTGGGTACTTTTTGTTCCTGGTCACTATGCTGATCATTCCCACAAATCCTTGCATGGGAAGATTCTGTCGCACCTCATTGACTTGAAGAGGTTTTGCCTGTGCCTCGTGGGCAGGCAAAGGGTCCTTGAATACCCCCATCTGTTGATTATTTGGCGCTATGGGGTTGTCCACGGCCAATGTTTTATTATCGATCAAATCTTGGATTAATCCCTTGAATTTCCAACATCCATTCAGGTCATGTCCCCTTCGCCTATGGAACCTACAATATAATTCCTCTCTGTATCCCTTAGGCTTGGGAGCATTAGGATCTACAGTTTGGATTTCTGGAAGGGTGACTAAATTTGCCGCTGACAAGCGGTCAAATAGGGAGTCCCTGGACTCCGCATAAGGGGTGAATTGTCGCCTAGGGCGACGCTCGCTGATTTTGCTCCTATTTTTTATTATCTCTTTCATAACTAGGAGGCACTGCCTGATAATTAGCCTTTTGGGGCTGTATTTCTTGCACGGGCTTGGGGACATTTATCGCAACTTGATTAACCACAGCGGGTTGTGATTGCGTAGTCCCGGTCTTAGTGGTTTTGTTCCACTCTTTCTTTTTAGGCTTGGCGATTGTGCCCTCCCCTATTTTGATCTCTTCTATAACTTTGGCTTGCGCCAAAGCTTCTTCTAGGTTGGCGTATTGCTGCAGCAGCAATAGCCCAGAGATCGATTTCAAGCAACTCCGTGCAAACATCTGTGTGAGGTCAGACATAGGGGGAAGGTAGGGTAGCTTAGAAAGCAAAGCCCTCCATCGATTCCCGTATGCTGCCATTGTCTCTTCCTCATATTGCTTGAGGCTGGCCAGATCACTCAGTGATGCCTTCTTCTTTGTGTTGAAGGCAAAGCGTTCAAGAAACGCATCTACTAATTGATCTAGGTTATTTATGTTGTGTTTTGGTAACTGTGTGAACCAATCCGAGGCAGGGCCCACGAATGTGGTTATGAATGTCCTAAGCAACAATGCATCATTATCTTGAATGCCGAAGCATTGGCTCAGGAATCTTGTGACATGTTCTTGTGCATCCTCTTCACCTTTAAAGACTGCCAATTGAGGCAACTTGAAATGTTTGGGGTAAAGAGGTGTGGGCACTGAGGGATGCACTGGATGACTGCGGAGTTGACGTAACGTGGGCTTTTGATGCCCAGAAGCTTTTGTCTCCATAGACTCCAAATGCTCTAATAGCGCTTTGTATGCATCGAAAGATTTGATTTCTTCCTCTTTTGTTTGCTCCCGTTGTGAGTTATGGGAGACTGGAGGCCTATGGGGGGTGGCCGAATGGCAGCCCTCCCGCCTTGATAGGGCATTTTGGCCCATTCTATTTCTGGTTCATATTCCTCATGAACTTCTTGAGGAGTCTCTAGGCGAGACCTATGACCCTGAGTGAGTCCCCGCTGAGGGTACCCATCATTGTTTCGGGGAGTGGCCTCCCTCTCGGGTCTATAAGGTCTCGGAGGCAAAGCTTGACGAGGTCGCGGAGACCTGTCCTGCACCAAAGGGTTATGCCTCTCATATTGTTCTACTTTTTGGGTGTGAGGGGTTGGCACCCTCTCAGGTAGTTTATAACGTAGCTCATCCGCTTCGCACTGCATGCGCTCTTTATTAAGGTGGTATAAGTACTCTAACTCCTGATGACCTTGCTCAAGCTACGTGATTCGGGCTTGGCGGGCGGCATGTCTGGCGACTGTCGGGTCAATTTGGTCTGCCATATTTTGCTCAGGAGGCTTGAATGTTTCTCCTATGTATTTGCCTCGGTCTTGATGATCTAAAATTTCAATGGGTCGCTTCCCTCTGTCGAGGTTGGCGGCATTTACTTGAGGCTCTGGCCTCGATGGGTGACCATGATATCTAGCAGGTGCAAAAATGCAAGGTTCCCACGTTGTATGTTGTTCTCGAGGAATGCGATGGTCTTCCTCGTACTCCCTTTCATGGGTGTGAAAGGGGCGGGCGGAGTTAGCTCGCCCTGTGTGGAGAGCCCTGCGCTCTGGGTTTTGTCTTTCAGTTCTAATGGGAGGCAAAGGAGAGGTACCATATTCATGTTGTCTCTCCTCATGGACACTGTGCCTCTCTAGCGCTTCATCGTGCTGTGGCCACTCAGATCTAGCCTCAAAAGGCGGTTTTCTATTTACATCGAGTGCCACATGTAAAGCTTCTTCCCGAAAGGGGCTGTGTTGAATGGGCATACTCCACAGAGGAGGGTCCCAATAATTCCTTCTTGATGTGGCCTGATGTGGACTCTCTTGTAGGCCAGACCGCCAAGGCGGTATGGCCAAGTCCTCAGGGCTAAAGCGAAGGTGACCAGCGCCCTCTCTTTGTGCACCTTCCATAGCATCCGCCCTTGATTGGGCTTGGCTACGGGTGTACACCATTGTGGTGCTCCTCTACTAGCTAAGCAGATTTTTATCTCGTTTATGATGATTTTTTTTTTGTTACACTAAGCAGAAATGAACACACACATACACAAACAATGATTATCTCTTTTAAAGATTTAATAGTGTGTCCTAAACTGGTTTAGTGCATTTTGATGTTTTGTTTTGTTTTTGCAAGTTTTGAAGAACGTTTAAATGCATAATGTTGGCTCATATGACTCCCATAAATGGTCGCCCCTTCAATATACCATTGTCGGACCGATATACCAACCTCTCTATATACCCGCCCTTACGAGAGGGAAACTATAGGTACGTGAGAGCAGATGGTACGTGGAACATAGGCGGTACGAAAGGGGGATTGTCCTGTTAATGACACCTACCATAGAAGACTTATCCTCGCGTGCATGGGAATCACCCCAGTGACACTCGGTCAGCTTTCATCAGGATTTACGCCTAACAACAGTGACAATCGGGGAAATGGATGCAAAGTTAAGCCAAGGTGGTGATGAACCCACCATTGGTCTTGCTCAAGGGCTGGGGTCTTACGACCAGCTCCTTGGTTAAAAACGTGCCACGTGATGTGTGTGTGGTTTATTTTACTTAAAATTGAAACATGCAAGCAACCACTATTTTCTTTAAGCATGCAAGAATTGACAGAAAGTGAAAGCAAAAAATCAAAAAATGACAAAGACAGTTTTGGAACCCTTACCTCTTTTCTGCCCAGACTTGCTGTTTCTGATCCTCGGCTCTAAAAATTTATAGACAAAAATTCGTCCCTCTGTGAGACGAATTACAGAACAGAATTCGTCCCTGCCTGAGACGAATTTGAATTCGTCTCAGGGTCAGACGAATTACAGTAAAGTATTCGTCACAGTCAGAGACGAATAACAGTCTGCTTTAAAAAATTGTACCTGTCAAGCACAAAACACAAAATGGATCAGTTACTTGATCTTAAAACCAGGGGACAGAGTCCCACCGTGATCGCCACTGAAAGCATGAGATTCCAGAAATAAAAGGAAACACTATAGCTATGCAATGTAAGCAAACTATCTAGCCTGAAATGCATGAAACAAAGAAAGGAGATCAAATCAAAATGAAAGAAAGATGTATGGAAAGCACAACCCTTTTTATTCAATTTTCTTCATACTCGGTTACAATACATCTCCTCCCTTTTTAGGGGCTAGGAGAGTTAGCATGTTTCCATTACAATAGTGACTTAGTCTTCCTCCTTTCGCATGCCCACATGCAAAATGGGCGGGCCAAAGTGTTGCCACCGCTGATGTTGATGAGTCCTTGGTTCTTGCTACTCCTCCTGCATTCAAAGAAACAAGAAAGGCGTTAGTAGCACCTGCTACAAATAGGAAAAATTTGTTCTTTGAAATTAATGAAAGATGTATGCAAAAGATTGTCGAAAATAGTGAATAAAATGAATCTAAATCACCTGCAAATCTGACAGAGGCCAGAAGACATTACCAGAGGGCCACTGCCATTGAAACAGTCGGCCAATCTACTTTCAACTAGAATTCATCCCTGGGCAGGACGAATTTTGACTATTATTCGTCCCTGGGTGGGACGAATTCGACTGTGTTAGGAAAGCCGAGTTGATGCCGCTCCAATGTCAAACCTCGAGATCTCCAAAACACCTACAGACAAAAGGGTTAAGTAATTGGGGCCATTTTGGGATGACCCAGATGGTCGGATTCTCCCAATTTGGCCTCTATCCATGAGAATTCGATGTTGCTACCTGCAAGTTAGTGAGGGCCAAAAAATCGACAAAGCATGATAAAATCTGATCAAAATGTTATAGAATTGAAGCTATGAGTTAACTAGACAGCATAACATAAAATGCAAAATGAACAAATGATCTAGAATACTTTAGAATGAAACTTAGAAAATGTGGGGTGCCCAAGTGGGCCTCCCACCGTTGGCACTTGATTTCGGTGCCAATCCACTAGGGATGGGCCCAAAATCTCTTAGGATTGTGTTGTCGGAAAATTGGTGGATTAAGGTGGTCAAATGTTGGGTTTGGGTTCGGATCCACGCTTCCAAAAGCCACCCAATAACCTCTCTTGCGAAAGAGATTAATGGATGTGAGAAGGTGAATCAAAAAGGATGCAATTGGGTGTTCAATTGGGCAGCACTTCGTTGCTTGAAAATGCCTCCAACCTGTCCTCTTTTGGGTGGGAAAGTCCACCATTTTATAGACCCATGGGGTCTCTTTGGAGGGGCATGCAGGGATGCCATGTGGCGGCCATGCCTTCCCAAGAGGGAGGAGACTCCTCCCTGACTTGGGCTTCCATGACTCGCCTTTGTGACAGTCCACTAACCGCCAACCTACCCACCTACACGCGCATGCACGACAGGAGGCAATAATTGACTGTCCTTGGCTGCCACTTGGCGGCATTTTTCTTTTTGCCCGTTAAACCTGGAATTCGTCCTGACCAGAGACGATTTTAGAATTCGTCCCTGGGTGAGACGAATACTGGGCAAAGTGCCTGAATGTGCCAAATTGCTTCTTGACCTTACAAAATTGCTATGAAAGTGGTTAGGACCACTGTTTAACCTCTGAGGGCTGCCCTAGGGGCTGTGTGTGTCAAAGCGATCAGTGTTTGCAGTCACATAATCAGATTGGTGCTTGTTTTGGTGTCTACA
>JAQPPZ010004659.1:0-17755 GCA_028583015.1 Wollemia nobilis
CTCCCCCACTAGGATTAAACATCATCCTTGATGTTTCCTATTTTCCTTTTTCTATTCAATAGAAAATAAAATTATTACATCATATAGTTTCAAACAAAATGGAAAATGTTTTCGCATAACCTCCACTTTCTCCCAAGTGGCATTCTTCTCAGAGAACTGGTCCCACTGGAACTTACATTGATCGCGAGTCTAATTTCACAAATATTTGGATTGAAACTCAAGAATCTTCACCAATACTACTTCAATGGCATTCGAATTTTCCATCTACAATTTAAAAACATCCCACACATGTCCCGGGTCAGCAACATATTTCCTAAGCAAGGATATGTGGAAGGTGTCATGGATTTTGGATATATTATATGGTAATGCAAGTCGGTATGCAACCAAAATGATCTTTTCTATGATCTTGAAGGGCCTCACAAAACATGGATCTAACTTCATGGATTTGATAGCGCTTTTATTTAGCTTAACCCTTAAGAACACCTTATCTCCAATATAATACTTTCTAGGAATCCTTTTTAGATTTGCATAACTATTCTACCTATCTTTAGCTTCCTTAAGCCTTTGCCTAATTCACTTTAGTTGCTCTTCCATTATCCTGACCATTTATAGCCCAATCACAACTCGATCCTCTAGGTTGTCCCATGACAATGGTGTTCTACACTTTTATCCATACAAGGTATCAAAAGGTGTCATTCCTAACAAGGAGTGATATCCATTATTGTAGGCAAATTCTACCAAAGGCATACAATCTTCCCACTGAGATTTATGATCCATGCAGTACATGCGAAGCATGTATTCTAAAACTTGGTTTACCCACTCTATTTGTCCATTAGTTTTGAGATGGTATGTTGGATTCATATTCAATTTTGTACCAACTGTACTATGAAGGGATTTCCAAAATTCAAAAATGAATTTGGAGTCTCTATCTGATATGATTACCTCTGGAAACCCATGCAATAGGAATACCTCTTTAATGAATCTGCTAACTACTACCTGAGCATCGTCCTTGGTATTTCCTAGTATGAAGTGGGCAACCTTAGTCAACTTGTTGACCACTACAAATAGGGTATCATGTTGGTACTGAGTTTTGGGTAATCCTACAATAAAATCCATGGATATGACCTGCCACTTTTACGTAGGTAACTCATGCAGATGAAGGTTTCCTGCGGGATGCTAGCGTTATGCCTTAACCTTTTGAAATTCAAGGCATCGAGCAACAAAATCTATGATATCCTTCTTCATTCCTACCCAAAATAAGGCTATTTTCATGTTTTCTCATATTTTGGTCTCTCCTAGATGAGTAGAATAAGGGGATCTATGAGCTTCTTGCATTATCAAGTTCCTAAAATCACCTATCTTTGGTATAATTATCCTTCTCTTATAGCACACAAAATCATCTTTCACACTAAACTCCTTATTTCCTTCAGGATATCTATCCATATTGACTCGAATCCCCTGATAATACTCATCATGAGATTGCCTCTATCTCACTTGATTCATCAGATCCATGTGAGCTCTAGTGATGGCTGCTATATATCTCCTTCTACTTAAAGCATCATCCAGTTTGTTCTCCTTTTCTTTTATGTACTCAATCTCAAAATCATACTCAATGAGGACCCATCTTCTCTACCTTGCATTAATTATTGGTTGGGTGAATATATATCGTAGACTCTGATGGTCTATTTTCAATTCAATGGGCCTTCCCACCAAGTAGTGGCGCAAAACCTTTAGAGTGTGCACCACTACAGCCAGCTCCAAATCATGCGTAGCATAATTAACTTCATACTTTTTAAGCTTCCTTGAAGTATATGCCACCACTAAATCCTCTTGTGAGAGTACCCCACCAACCCATCTATTGATGCATTTGTGCACACTAAAAAATCCCCTTGAGTATCAGGAACCTTTAGTACTGATGCAGTAGTAAGCTTATGCTTTAATAGCTCAAAGGTAGTTTCACACTTCTCTGACCACTTGAATTATTTCCCTTTCTTCTGAAGGTTCATTATGGGTCCAACAATCTTGGAATAGTCCTTTATATAACGTTTATAATAGCCTGTTAACCCCATGAAACTTCATACTTTAGTGACATTAGTCGGGGTGGCCAATTTAGAATAGCCTCTATCCTTTCTAGATCCACATCAATCCCTTTTGCCGATATAACATGTCTGAGGTATCTAACCTCTGGAACATAAAATTAACTCTTAGCCATATTTCCATAAAGTTGATTCTTTCTCAACATTTCCAACATGATCCTAAGATGCTTATCATGCTCTTATTTATCTCAAGATTATATAAGGATATCATCCAGGAATACCAAAACAAATTGGTCCAAATGTCTCTTGAACACGTTGTTCATTAGGTTCATGAAAGCATCTGGGGCATTAGTCAACCCAAATGGTAGAACCATAAACTCATAATGCCCATACCTAGTCTTAAATATCATTTTGTGAGTATCTTCCTCATGAATTCTCAACTGGTGATACCCTTACCTCAGATCAATTTTGGTAAACACCTTGGCATCCTTTAGTTTATTGAATAAATCTTTGATCCTTGGTAAATGATATCGATTCTATATTGTAGCCTTATTTAGCATTTTGTAATAAATACATAGTCTTAGTGAACCATCCTTCTTTTTCACAAATAGAATCGGTGCACCCATGGTGATACACTTGGTTTTATCAAACCCTTCTCCAATAACCCTTGCAATTGAACCTTTAGTTCATGCATTTCAGTAGGATTCATTCTATACAAGGATCTATGAATAGGTTCAGCTCCCATCATAATTTCAATTGTAAAATCTAATTCCCATACAAGAAGTAATTTAGGCAGGTCCTCTGGAAATACATCCTAAAAATATTATAGGATTGGATTTTGTCCTTGTATTTCTCCTTTCTCTTGGTCCCCCACCTCATTGAGTTTTACCACATACACTATCCCTCCTCTCTTTAGGGCCTTTTTCACTTGCATAGTGAACAACATTTGAGGTTCAAAATCCCCTTGATCACTATGAACTCTTAGTCTTTCTCTGCCTTTATCTGAATACTCAATCCAACGGTCTTGTAAATTGACTACGACTTTATGAGCCTATAGCCAATCCATACCAAGAATCACATCAAAGGTATGTAGGGGAGCTACATATAAACAACATTTTGTAGTCCCTTCAGATAAAGTAACTTCTACCATAGGGTAACACTAGTTTACCGAGTAGGTTTACCCATAATCATACTCTACCTTCCACCCTTGAGCCAAATACCCAGGCCTTTCCAACACAACCCTTGCTAGACTAGATGAAATAAAACTATCAGTGGCTCCACTATCTATTAAAATGTTTACTTGCTTATTGAAAACCTTACCTTTCACAAGTAATGGGGTGACTTGTCCCTCTAAATTTTGCTTCCTGGTTGTGGCATAGATTCGATATTCTAGTTCCTTCCCTTTTACACTAGCTAAGCTAGTCTCTGCTCAATATGGACACTGATTATAGTAATGATGTCCTCGATAATTGTAGCACCCTTCCTTGGGTCCTTGTTATTTCTTAGGCTTATCATCCCCATTATTAACTGCTTGAGTTTAAGTATGCGATTTCTATGGCTGAGGTTTCATACCACTGAGATTTTTATCCTTCTTACGAAAGTTCTTCTTGAACTTATTCTAATTTTCATAGGGTTTCTTCTCAATATTTTTGGGATTATTGAATTTTTGCTCTTGATTAGCCTCCCATTTTACAAACCCATTACTATTCCTCTTCTTTAGTTCTTGTCATGCTTGCTCGAGTAGAGTGGCATACTTATAACATAAGTGTGACTCTACTTTCTTTGCTAGGTCATATGTCTTTTATAGTGATTTGGGCTCCTACATCTCCACATCATACCTTAATATAGATTCAAATACAAGGATTAACTTATGAACTCGCATTTTCTCATTATAAACATGTACATATTTGAATAGTCTTACCAACTTGTTATAGTACACTTCTACTATGCTAGTTCCTTGTCTAAGACTAGCAAATTCTTCAATTTTAGGGCATAGAAATACTCTGTTAGAAATATCTTTTTGAAGATGTTTATAAATTATTCCCATGTAGTATCAATGGGTTCAATATTGGTTTCCTCATAGTGTGTTTCCCACCACTCCATAGTAGCTCCTTCTAGTTTATTCATAGCCCACAATGTTCGGGTTCTAGATGAGTAACCTTTTACTATAAAATGAACCTCTACCTCTCTCAACCATGCTTCCACTGCATCCCCATCACCTTATCCATCAAAATTTGAGATAATGATATTTTTCATGTCCCTAGTTGTTTCATTTTTTTCTAAGGCTCTGGCTTGTACTTTTTATATAGTTGGTCCACTATCTAGGCCAACCTCTGAGCCTCAAACTTGTGAATTTTTATTTGCAGCCATTTCAAGCAACTATCTTATCTGATCCTGCATAGCAACAACCATAGCGGTGAGGTATTCTACCTCCCTATTGGGGTTGGTTGGTTCCTCATCCTATTTTTTTTCTCCAACATCACTTTATTGAGTTTTTCTAGGTGTAGGCCTCCCTCTTCTAGTCTTAGGTGGCATATTAAACTGATTCCATCCAAGCAAGGGGATTAGATTATAGTTTCATCTCAATCGGTATCTCTAATCAAGCCATAATACAAAGTTCTCTTGCTATATGCATCATCAACCTAACTAAGGAAATACCCTAGGTTGGGATGCATCACCGATACCAAAGCCCATACTAAGTCATAATGACACTCCACGCTCCCTTGGGCTAATTCCCATTAGATTCTAGCAATTGGGGTATCCTATATCATCCTAGCTTTAGCCTATGCCATAAGCAAGCCTTCATTGGATGCATATAATTTCCATTTAGCACACATAGAAGCTCTATACCCTCGTACCTAGAGCTCTGATGCCAAATGTAATGACCCAAAAATACACAAACAAAAAAATACAAAAATAGAAAATATTTTTTTTCACTAAGGAGAGAGGTACATGAACCCTTCATGAACCCCTAATCCATTATAAAAACCTAAAGTTTCATTCTCTTAAGTTTCCCTAGAAGTTACATCTCACAAATTACCCTAGCACAAATCCATCTATGTAGGCGTATAATGTGTTACTATGGATAAGTCCATCTGTTTCATCATCCTTGATGAGCTAGACTTATCACCCTCTATCCATCGAAAGTGTGCACGCATATCCATACCATACACAAATCCTTATGTGTAGGTATTCTATGAGTACCATGAGTTAAGTTATCCATCTCGTCTCCATAATGAGTTATCTTAACTCAAATGTAATCTCTTCTTACTTAGTCCTCTATCTCTCTAAGGGGGTCTTAATTCCCTTAGGTCCTCCTATGTTCACCCTAAGGGGGTCTCAATTCCCTTAGGTTACCTCTGATTTCACCCTAGAACTCTACACTATATTCCCTATCATCAAGCAATCAACGATAATACATATATGCTACCACATCATAAAATAATCAAACAATAATAGAGAAAATGAAACAAGATTAACTCTAAAATAGAATCTAATACATGGCATAATCAAATACAGACATATAGTAAAATTACTTTCAATAACCCAATAACGGTTACCTCAATATTACTTGCATAATAAGCCTTTCCTACTCAAAGGTATCACATTAACTATATTGGGGATATCTCCCCACAATTCTAATCTATGGAACATAAGTAAATCAATGTAATATGGCATACCTATTCTTTGTTTCCATTCGATTCCTTGCTTCCCTTTGGTTCTTTGAGGGTAGTATGGGATCAGGATACTGATGGTTTAAGATAGGCATACCTTTAAATGCATCTATTCATGTACTATGCCAAATTGCAACTATACAATATTCTATTAAGTCTCTAACCATCTAATGCATAATGGACATCATAAAAGAAACCTTTCTTTTATTTTTACCTCCACCAAATCCCCTTGGAGAGTCATCCAAACATGCTATCACTTATATTAAGGTCTAACTTAATTTCATTTCATTCATGTCCTAAAGAATTAAAGTCCCATACCCTTAACCTTTGGAATAATCATTCATTCATTCCCTAAACTAAATCCCCATAACTTCAACTTAAAGAATAAATCCACATTTCATTCTATCTAAAAACTCCTAATATAATCAACATTAATCCAAGGGTTCTCTTTAAATAAACCTTCCATATCTTCCCCTAAGATCAAAGGTTCATTTTCAATCAATACCTAACATTTACATATCCCATATAAATCAAAGGTTCCTTTAAATAAAACCCATTATATGTCTCATATAAATCAAAGGTCCATTTAATTAAAACCTAGTATATGTTTCACATATACATCAAAGGTCCATTTAATTAAAACCTAATATATGTTTCACATATAAATCAAAGGTCCATTTAATTAAATCCTAATATATGTTTCACAAATAAATCAAAGGTCCTAATATATGTCTCACATATACATCAAAGGTCCATTTAATTAAAACTACTATATGTTTCACATATAAATCAAATGTCCTAATATATGTCATATATATGAATCAAAGGCCCTTCTTTTTATTTAAAACCATGATCTAAAAACTTTCATAAACTATGGCTCTTTTACGTAGGAAATCTACAGTCAGTGTTAATGCCATACAAGGCACACCAAACATCCATGGAGAACCTAGCATCCACTAAAACTAGGGATGTTCTACTGATGTTGACTGGTTTTATCAACCTGCACTCCCTAAAACCTAGAGTTTTTCCTTTGTCGAACACTATGCTTACTTGTCGAACGTTGTTCCTAGACAAACAGAGCATTTGACATCGCTCTCTACAGCACTGGTTAAACATGGTACCCTCTCATGGCACCAGGGATTTCTAACTCAAACACATCACAGAGTGGTATTGCCAACAACACACCTCTTCCACTAGTATTGAAGTTCCCAATGCAGGTACAGTGCACATCGCTTCCAAGCAAGAATGGCTTCACTAAAATAGCCCAGTTCTCCCACTCATGATGGATCCAAATGTGGGTACAACACACATCACTTCCAAGCAATAATGAATTCACTAAAACACACAATTCTCCCACTCAAGGTGGTTCCAAATGAAGGTACAGTGCACATCGCTTCCAAGGCAAGAATGACTTCGCTAAAACACACAATTCTCCCACTCAAGGTGGTTCCAAATGAAGGTACAACACACAATGCTTCCAAGGCAATAATGGTGGCACTCAAAAATCCCAATTCTCCCACTCACGGTGGTTCCAAATGTGGGTACAATACATAGTGCTTCCAAGCAAGAGTGGATTCACTAAAACACACAGTTCTCCCACTCAAAATGGTTCCAAATGAAGGTACAGTGCACATCGCTTCCAAGGAAATAATGGCTTCACTAAAACACACAATTCTCCCACTCAAGGTGGTTCCAAACAAATGTACAATGCATAATGCTTCCAAGGCAAGAATGGATTCACTCAAATATCCCAGTTCTCCCACTCACGATAATTCCAAATGTGGGTACAATGCATAATGCTTCCAAGAAAGAATGGCTTCACTAAAACACACAGTTATCCCACTCAAGGTGGTTCCAAATGAAGGTACATCACACAGTGCTTCCAAGGCAAGAATGTCTTCACTCAAACAACACAGTTCTCCCACTCACGGTGGTTCCAAATATGGGTACAGTGCATAGTGCTTCCAAGCAATAATAGCTTCACTCAAACACATAGTTCTCCTAGTTAAGGTGGTTTCAAATGAAGGTACAGTGCACAATGCTTCCAAGGAAAGAATGGCTTCACTAAAATAGCCCAGTTCTCCCACTCATGGTGGTTCCAAATGTGGGTATAGTGCACAACGCTTCCAAGAAAGAATGGCTTCACTAAAACACACAGTTCTCCCACTCAAGGTGGTTCCAAACAAAGGTACAACACACAGTGCTTCCAAGGCAAGAATGAATTCACTCAAACAACCCAATTCTCCCACTCACGGTGGTTCCAAATGTGGGTACAATGCACAGTGCTTCCAAGCAAGAATGGCTTCACTAAAACACACAATTCTCCCACTCAAGGTGGTTCCAAATGAAGGTATAGTGTACAACACTTCCAAGCAAGAATGGCTTCACTAAAAACACATTTAATTAAAACCAAAGCTTAGCTTAGAATAACCCAACCTATGGTTTCACTGAGATAGACATCTAATGAAGTTTGCTACCTCCCTTTCGGTTCTTGGTGTGCTTCCTTTCCTCTGCCTTCCCCTCGCTTCCTCTGTTATTACCTTACCTTTGTCTCCCCTCCTTTCGTTTTACATCTTCCTTACATGCCCCCTCACCTTGGTGGTCCATCCGTCGCCCTCTCGAAGCTTGCGCCACCACCTTTCCTTCAATGTCCATCCCCTATCCCTTGTGCATTCCTCCCATATTTTCCTTCTTTGGAAAGTTTAAGCATTGTAGGTCTTTCCTTAGGTTGCACCATGTAGGAATGTGGGATCATGACATATTATTTTAAAATAATAAATATATTTATAATATATTATAATATAAGATATTTATAATATACATTTATAATATATCTATTATTCTTTTATTTAAATGAAATATCCTCTTTCAATTTATTATTAATTAATTAAAACTTTTTAATGAATTTTCTCTTATCATTAAAATAATCACTTTTAATTAATCTCTAATGAATCATAACCACTATTAATTAAAATATCTATTTTTAATTAATTAAAATGAAAACTCCTTAATTATTTGCAAATGAAGTTTACAAATGAGCTCTAATGAACCAATAACTATTTTCCTAAACTCCATTAATTAATTTAAAAGCATCTAAATTCAACATATAACTTAATTTATTCTCTTTCACAAGGAGGATGCATCTAATATGACAATTGATCTTATGCATATATAATCATCTTGCAGTGGTTCTTATATAGGAGATAAATCATCAAACTACTCAAGTTATGATGCAGTAGAAAGCAAACACATTTATACAATTAACCAAAGAGGGAGTCTTTCCATCAATTCAATCACCCATCTTAACCAGAGATTTTATGATTGCTACTAGGCTACCAACTAAATCTCCAGGTGATCGACTATTTATGATTATCCCTTCTATCAATGCATACCTATATAAAGGTATATATCCATGTTACGTTTGAGTACCTTAATCATCATTTCCCTAGATATTTGGTACCCTCATCTCTAGTGGGTAACTTTTCCTGTTCCACCTACGAGTGTACCTGATCCTGCACACTTGGCAATATGTTAGCAACAACATGCCCTCATAAATAAACTAAACATCACATAGCTTTTTCAATTGTTCAAACTAAGTATCACCACATCTTCGGTTAATACATTGTTTTCTTGTGCCTTAAAGTCATCTAGGGAGGGTCATGACAATAGTGAGTCTTAAGATGATGTTAATAATTGATGTAGTAATAGTTTTGTGTAGGGATGCGATTTATTATTCCCTTCTCAATCAGGAGATCACTACAAAATTAATCTTTAATTCTTATAGTCTGTGTGATAGGGGAAGCTCCTCATATTTTCAAAATTCCTTTTGGTGATAAAATATTATAGGGATGGACTCCTAACCAAAAGTGGCATGGTTTAGGTCGCAATTATTAACAGGTTTGGAGGTAGGGTGGTGTTTTAATTGGTGGCTAAGGTCATGTGCTAGTAATTCATACAAATCACATGGTACATGCATAGACATCATGACCAAAGTTCTTTCACTTCAAGATCCCTATTTCATGAACAAGTAAATCTTTTTATATGGTAATCCTTGCTTTTATCAATTGATAAAAGGTAATATGGTAATAATTGGCCTATGTGGTTGTTTGGAATCCATATAAATCCCTTGGACTTCCTTGGCATGCATGAGTTGAAGTGGTTGTTTAGAATGTGGAGATGTCCTATTGGTTTGCACATTTGGATGTCAAGTGGCCATAAAATCCTATAGTTGATGTTGAAAATTGGCTCTAATATTCATAGATATGGGTGCCATGATTGTAGGGGATTCTAATTATTTCAAAGGACATATGGTATGCTTCTCTTTTTTTGTTACATATTATTATTTTTTATGATCCTTTTGAAACATGAAGTGGCACTACCTCAAGGCTTCTGATACTGATGTTGGCTTGGATTGGGATGAGAGCCCTATTATCTTATTTCTAGGAAAGAGCAAGCTCTTAAAAATACCTATTTTCAATAATATCCTAGTTTTACCAAGTTGGATTAATTTTTAGTTGTGGGGTATTGGTTCTAATATTTTGAGGTGAAGGTTGGCTATCTTCCAATGATCGCTGGAGGCTTCTAAATTCCTAGGTGGAGCTTTCATCATTTTGTGTTTTTCTCCTCCAGGGTCTGTTGATTACTTTATATCTCAATTATCCAAAGAGTGTAATCTATGGGTGGTATTTTGGACTATGGAGGGGATAGTCCTTGAGCCAAATTCACTTGAAGTTAAGGATGATGTAAGGAAGATATTGAGTAAAGATGATCTTCTATAATGTTTATTGAAATTCCATGGTTTTAACAAAGAAATATCGAAACAAATGGCCCATTCATGGAAGAATGGTATGGAGAAAGTGGAATGGCTTGAGTTTGAAATCTTAATTCTCTTACTTGTAGTGTGATGGGCCTACCTTTAGATGGTGTATTCCACAATAGGAAAAATCATTCCTTGGTAAGAGAAATCAAGTACTTTTTGGGGGAGGATGAGGTCTTGTTGAATATCCATAATGATTTCCAAAGTAAAGTTATCAGGGCTCAATGGGATAGAGTTTATTTGGTAATTATGGAGTACTTCATATTAGGTGAGAGTAAATATATCCTATGAAGTTATAATTTCATGTTCCTAAATCAATTTTAATGCAAGAGAGTGTTTAACATACCTTCCTTTTTATTTAAGTCTTTGGAGAAGTCTATGTTGCAAGTTAAAGGTAGGAAGATTACTAATATAATCCATTAGGGTCTTGCTTTGTTAATTTTTGAACACATCACAAAAAATAAAGGAGGTCTTGGGGAGGTTATCCCTAATATAACAACCCTACAATCAGAGGTCCCTACTACTGATGATTCCCTAACTTTATATCACTCTAATTCAAACAACCCTTAGGCAATGGAAGAGAATCTAGTTAGTCCTCTAATATCTTAGAGGAAACTATAGGAAACTTTGAAGGATACAAGATAAGCCTTAGATTCACCATTGGGAACTAGGGGTGGAACATAAAGTGCAAGGTGGTCCAAGTGCCTCTTCGCCAAGTTGTTCAAGTCTAAGAAGACCCCAATTTTAGTTGAGAACTCATATTTAGAGGCCCATGTTCTCCTGAAGAAGAAAACTAATTTCACTTTAAAGTCTACATATTGATGGGGTAAGAAGCTATCCAATCCATTGGATGTGACCAAAATACCAAAATCATTTAATAAAATGATGATGGATTACAAAAATTGCCTTATTGGAACTTTGAATATGGTCATTGATTATGCAAAAGAGATAAAATCATTGATGTATTGGAATCAAGGTGAGCCTAGGGCCTTGGAGGTAGAAATGAAAAAAGCAAAAATTGGTTCTACTGAGGCTTGAGTCCTCCCCTTCTATGGTTAATTTTGGGAGTTTTATTGGTTGTTTTTTGTTGCTAACCCATGTTGGGTGTCTTATCTAGTATTTGTGCTATCATTTTGGTTCTGCTCAGGATCCTAGGATCCTTTTCATCTCTAAAATCTTGTGGTCTTCTATTGGTTGTTTTATTGGCCTACTTTGCTTATTATTTTCCAATCGATTGGTTTCTAGTATTTTATCTATTCTCTATAGTCTTTGGTTTTATCCTGGATATGAAGTGTTCATTTATTTGTAAAAGGTTTGGAGACCCTTTCAAAACCAATTCTTATAAATAATAATAATAAAAATATTTATTTTTAATTTGAAATAGAATTTAATTGTATATTATATTTTATATTGTTTGTTGTCTTCATCATTTCTCTATCCACAATAATCCTATCTATTTAACATCCACCCTTCTATATCTATTTTAATCTAATGAGGTATTTTCAAGCTAGATTCAAAATATCATTTGATAAACTTCTATACTATCTTCCTAAATTATTTATGTTTTATAAACATGTCAAGTGAAAGTCTTAGATCTTTAATGATTAGGATGCATAAAAGGACTAAAATTAGCTAGATCATTGTGATACATAATCCCTAATATTAGACATGGATAACATATTCATTTTAAATTAGAAATTATAATAGTATTAGGTGTGGTAATTACATAATAATAACTCTTGAATGACAACCCAAAATATACCTAAAATGGATAAATGTTATTTCATTTAAATTATTTATGAAAATATATTCACTTTAGGGATGTTTAAGCTCAAGCACATGTTTTTGAATATGTTTTCATTTTATCATAATAGATTTTAAATCATCTAAATACCTAGTTTAATCTAAATTAAAGTATCCTCCACTTTGGTATCTTTGAAAATCAAAACCACATCGCTCTTTGTAGTCTTCATCTATCAATTGCTATTAATAAATTGCATGCATTTCTATCACTAAGGATTATTAATTGGATAAATCATAATTATCTCAATAGAAGGTTTTGACATGGTTTAGCCCTAATTTATTCATTTGAGATTTTGAATATGGATAACCCCTAGACACCACTCTATTTTCCCTTAACCACTTCCAAGTGCACACAAAATAGCTTGATATATCTCAACAATAGTAATTATTTATATTTCTCTTTTGAGGATGAAACAATTTCCTATAATATCGTAACATGTTTATTTCTCTATTACGTTCCATCGTATCTATCCATCCATAATTTAAATATTTTTTGTTTGTCATTTTGTCTTTCTACCAATAATTTCTAATTGAATTATTTTTTAACATGGGTAAAATCATATAGATCATAACATATGTTTTTAACATTTCTAGCTTTACATGAATATTTTTATTAAAAATTTTAATTTTGTGCACATTGGGATATCTCACCTTCCATCAAGGTTTTAACTTTTAGAAATTTATTCTCATTACTTGATTAACTATCGTAACCAAGACCTTTGTTCTTTGGCCTAATGCTTGGCAATATAGGATTCATTGTTCCCAGCCCATTCCTTCCTATACCTCTATCATCATATCTCATTCTAGTGAGGCTCTAAAAAGCCTCATTTGGTATAGTATTTAAGCCTCATCTTGTGTAACTTAATTATGGATTAGATTGTAATTTACATATATATTGTAGTTAAGCATAGTGAAAAGGAGGAACATTGTACTAATTTGAACAAAATGCATTTATTTGATATTTAATTGATGGATATCATGGCATGGAAAGGAAGATTAACATTTTGTAGATCTAAAAACAACATTTTAGATAACACAAAGCAACACTAGAGTAGTCCTAGAATAGAATTGAAGTAGCACTAAAGTAGCACTAAAATTCTACAAATTGGCACTACAACCATATAGAAAAGCACCAAATATTTGATAGAAATCCTGGATATTATGATGTCATCATTAAAGCCTTGACAATAGCCATAGAGATGATGACATCAACACTAAATATGATGATGTTAACACTAGATATGATGTTAACATTGAAGAATAGCATAGGAGAACTAGAGAACAACATTAGAGATAATGATATCTCTGAAGATGATGTTAGTATTAGAGATGATGCCAACATAACACCAAAGAACATTAGACATGATGGTGTTAACACCAGACATGATGATGTCAACATTGGACATGGTGACATGGAAAACACAAATATAATTTTTGGATTGAATTCAAATTAGTTATATAGAAATTAGATATGTTAAGATTGGTTTCCATCTACCTTGAGTGGATTTAAATTAGTTGGATTTGTTTCAAACTAATTTTAGTTGTTATTTTCCCTAGATATAAATGGTTGGATTTATTTCCAACTAATTTTAGTTGTTATTTTCCATAGATATAATTGGTTGAATTTATTTCAAACTAATTCAAATTGGAAATAATGATGCATTAGAGGGGTCAAAAGAGGATGAGAGATGAAAATGAAGGGGAGGAAGAGAATGGATGTGTATAATTGAAGGTTTTTGTAAAATGGTAATTTCATCCTCTTTTTAATAAAATATGTTTGTGTCATTTTCTTATTTTTGCATGTTTATAAATATTATTTTGACTTAAGATTTACTTTTCATTAGACTTAGGAGTAAGGGCCCACTCCATCAACACAATGGAAAGTATCATCTTTGTAAATATGTTCATAGAATAATTAATTAATTATTATTTTATTTCAATGTATTTTGTGTATAATTTTAATTTGTAATTAATACCTTTGCATATTACATTAATTATTTATTTTTATTTCCCATGATAGTTTCATGTTGTTGCTATATTATATCTTGTTCTTGCAAGTGTGATTGGTATTTCCTACAAGTGTTTTAATTTACTTTTTAACAAGTGTGATTTTATTTCCTACATGCATAATTTTATTTTGTGCAAGCTTTATTTTCTACAAGGTATGGTTTAATTTCTACAAGGGTATTATTTAATTTTTTGTAGGTGTAATTTATTTTTTGTCAGAATGTTCTAGTAACCCAATATTGAAACCTATACAAACCTTCCTAACACATATAGACTTCAGTCACCACCATATATTTGATAAAATTAAAGTGACATTATTAAAACTTGCCACTTTTTGACATCATTATTGGGAATTATTGTGTTTCTAGAAAATTATTCAAACATCTAATATCATTATCTTCTTTGCTTGATTTTCAATCAGTTATTCATGTTAGCTTATGGTAGACTACATCTTCCTAATCAAATATCATGTCCTATAGTTGATCCACATAGTCATAAATTAATTATGATCCTAGAATTATGACTACATGATTAAAGTTCTAGAAAGTTAAAGCACTAAATAATATTTCCATGATTCTTAGCACAAATCAATTTTGGTTGATCTGTCATTACCTCTATTTCTATTTTTGCATGAGAAAGTGGAATCGATAGACCACGAATAATGGTCATTGTGAGGTGGTCATAATATTAGGTTATGGTCGATCTATTAATCTATGACACTAAGTGATATTTTTATTCAATCCAATGGTAGAATAACTGGTTAAAATTTAATAAGAGATAATGTTATTTAGAGGTAGTAGGTATTGGAAGAATTAAAATTTAGGATTTTTACATTTAGATTTGAAAGTAGGGGTCCATTAAACTAGAATCTATGAGAACCAAAGAGAAATATTCATTAGTTAAAACCCCTCATGAACCATAGAAAATAGGTATCAATTCCATGAGGCTTGACTCTAAATAAAGTTAACCATGATAAGTCACATAACATGTGCTTCCTATATCACCCATGGATGATCCAAATAAGTATAGACAGGTCTCAATTGTGTGCATTGTTGAAACAAATAATATAATTAACTATGATAATATTTGACTATACTTAGAAAGAATATTTAGTGAGTTCCATAAAGATGTATTTTAGTTGGATCAAGTAATAAATTATTTAATTATGGATCTAAATTTATTTTGCACAAACATGTATTAAATGATAAGTCTTTGCAAGTGATCATATATCACCAAAACAATTTGTTGCTCATAAAATGACAAGTATTTATAGGTAATTGTGCAAGATCAAAACCTCTTGGTGTTCTTATTTATAAAGACTATATAGCATTGAAAATTCCTATTTGGTTTATGGTGCCTTACGGAACTAGCACATCATTGAAGAGAATTTTTATTTGGAATTTAACACTAGAACCTTCTAATGCCTAATGTTGTCATCTTATGGTGGTGTCTTTTGGATTTGAAGCATACAACACTAAATTGTTTTTAGCTGTAATTTTTTTAGTGAGCATGGCATCATCACACAGGTTTGTTTTAAAAAAAGAAAAGGAACAAGAAAAAATAGGTGAGAAAAAATGAGGTAAAAAAAACCTACATCACGTTTTTGTCATAGGTGTGACCTTGCTAGTTCTAAATATAAATTAGTGGTCAACAAGAATCACTTATGGTTACATAATAACATATTTAAAGTCATAGTTGACTTCTAGATTCTAAAGGGGGTTCTCCCTTCCATGTAGAATCCATTATATATATATATATATATATATATATATTTTTAAATCGATAGTGAAAACCTCTTTTGAGGTGCTATTAGACCGATGCTAGCATGAAAACCAATTTCCAACATTCTAGTCTTACAAAAAAGAAAAAGAAAAAAAACTTGTTTATGAAAATATTTTGTGGACATAACTAAAGTAAGAGAGAATTGAAAACTAGAATGGGGGTTCCTTCTATTAAAAAATAATAATAATAATAAATAAATAAATGCATTGATCATTTTTAGTCTTGGAGTAGTTCTAATCTCCCTACCTTGACCTTTTAAGTTTTTATCTCCTACAAAGCATCATACATTATCTATTTTAATGAGACATGTATTTTACCTTTTTGAGTATGGCTTAATCCAAATATTTTACATAATTATAGTTACTCTATGGTTTATGGTGCACATGGGATTACTATACCATTAGTATAAGAAAATTTCATAATTTGATGTGTGCTTTGTAAGAATTAGACAACATTGGAACCATTTGGTGCCTCTTTTCTAACATCTAGTTTAATATTGGAAAAAACTATACAACATTGAAGCATCTCCAATTCCACTCAACATGATTAACTATACAATACAAAGGTTCGTTCAGTGTTAATTTAGGGTGAGGTAGTATTAGAATAGTGTTAAAAAAATTCTTTGAGAGAGCACTAAAAAAACACTTGACATGTGGTATAAGTAAAGCTATTATAGAAAACAAAGAACTTGGCACTAGTGCAAATATGAAGTAAGATAATGCATTAATACATGCATTATGATAGGTTTGTTGGAGTGATGGGGCTCTGAAAAGACTCATTTTGTACAATATTTAAACCTCTTGTTGTGTCACTCAACTATGTATTAGATTATTATTATTTATTGATAGAAAGGGTGTTGAAAGGTCCCTGAACCTTGTACAAGAGGAATTACATGAATTTCATATCAACCGAGGTGGTCCAAGAAATAAATATCAAAGAGCGAGCAAACCTCCACACGAGGAAAGGTGTCACGAAATCACGACCAAAATGATGATGTCACGAAATCGTGACAAGTTGCACTGTTGCTACCAAGAGAAGAAAGGATGTCACGAAATCGCGACAAGAAGCGCCAACAGAACCGAAGGAGGAAAGGAGTCTCGAAATCATGACATTTTGCAAGGTTGATGTCAGAAGAGAGGAAGTGTCACGATATTGAGACATGTTGCTAGGTTGGAGCCAAAATAGAAGAAGAGTCACGAAATCGCGACATGAAGGAAACCCACGATCGGACAGAAAATGTGTCACGAAATCGTGACAAGAAGTAAGATCGCTGCCGAAGAGAAGAGGTGTCGCGAAATCACGACAAGAAGGAATTCCGTAGCTGGATTGAAAAAGTTGTCATGATATCGCAACATTTATGGAAGACCGTTTCCGAAGAGGAAAGGTGTCACAAAATCGTGACAATATGGAAGACCGCTGCCGAAGAGAAAAGGTGTCGTGAAATCGTGACAATATGGAAGACCGCTGCCGAAGAGAAAAAATGTCATGATATCGCGACATTATGGAAGACCACAGTCGAAGAGAAAAGGTGTCATGATATCATGACAAGATGGAAGACCGCAGCTGAAGAGGAAAAGTGTCGTGATATTGCAACAAGATGGAAGACCGCTGCCAAGGAGAAAAATTGTCGCGATATC
>JAQPPZ010004660.1:0-15884 GCA_028583015.1 Wollemia nobilis
ACATTGTGAAATTTTTGAAGGAAAGTCTTAAGGATGGGCTACCTTCAGGCAAGCTACCACAGATGCCTCGCCTTCTGCAAGACTTCAAGAGCACAGACATCTTTTCCATTATTGCATGGGTCGCGGGTCTGTCTACAGATGCCGACGTTTATCCCTGGCAAGTGTCCCTGGCCGAATGCATTTCCCGAGGGGAGTTCTACGCACCAGATCCCTCAAGGCCAAACACAAACCTGGTTTTCTTTGACTGGGCAGAATGGGTAGCGCGGACCTTGCACACGTGGCTGGTGAGTTTGAAGAATGCCGGAACAAGCCAATATTTTGGGCCGTGCTCTTTCCTTGTCTGGCTCTTTTTCTGTTACACCCACAGGAATTTTCCTCATATTGCCATTACTCAGAGTGGCAAAGACGGAGCCCCGCTGCCGGTGTACCAGTGGACCCCCCTCCTAGCCAGGACGGGGTCATATTATGTGTTTAATCAACAATTTTTAGGACCTGCTCTTCAGCTACTGCAGGGTTCTTGCCCTCGAGTGCCCGTGGACCTTAGGGACAAAGTGGTCAATGAGCGGAAAGGGGATGTTTTTCAGTTGACTCAGGGCCTTGTCATCCGTCTGTTTGGATTCACGGGGAAACCCTTCATTTTGCCTGTATATACTTCTGAACACCAGTTCGCTTTAGAGGTCGCTCGCCAGAGCGACATGACGAATGTAGTTTACGGCCATGGCCAAAAGTGGGCCTCGACTTGCGATTTCCCTTTCAAAATAGGGGTCGTAGAGGTCTTCGCCCTGAAACAACACGTATTTTTAGATGATAAACTTGTTGACTTTGGGTTGCTGCAACTTCCGCAGCGGTGGTGCTATGACCCCTTGGGGGTGATGAGAGATCATTTGAGGTTTAAAAATTTTCATATCTGCCCTCAACCAGAGATAATAAAGCAGAGGAATAATCCTGCCGGCAGAGATTTAGAGTGGCACTTGGAAAGAATGAAGACATTGCCACCATGGCACGAATTCTACACTATGGAAGTTGAATATGATCCTGCTAGACACCCTTTCCCGAGCTCAAACGCTGCTTTCTAGAGAAGAATGAAGGACGATTTGAGAGGGAGATAAAGAATTGGCGCGAGCCACAACTCAAAGAATGGTGTTTAATGAGAGTCCATCGACGTAAGCAGAAATCATACGGACTCTTGGAGATGGACAAATATTTCGCCATTTATTATGAAGCGAATGCCGGATCATGGCAACCCCTCGCGTTTGCTGATTTTATTCCTCCTAGTCCCCCAGGTTCGGGCGATAGCCCCAGGAGAGTGACCGATGATTCTGAACAAGAAGAAGAAGATGAAGTTGTAGTAACATCTCAGGAGCCGCTCAAGGAGCCTGTGGGAGGTTCCGAAGTTGAGGTCGAAAGGCCATCGCAACAACAAGGAAAAGAGGATGCAAAGAAAAGAAAGAGACTTGGACAGGTCCAAATTCCTCCTCCTCATCCGAAGCGGCCCCGCACCAAACCCTCCGACGCTTCTAATGAACAATCTGCAGCGGGCTCAGCGGAAGCCAATGCGGAAAAAACAGCATCTCAACAGACCGAGGGAAGTGTTGAAATAGATGTCATTGATGTGGAGGAATTCCTACAGGAGGCGGGAAACATTGGAGAAAGTGTCGAAAATGTTGAAAATGTAGGAACCGTGAGAAGCAGCGAACCCAATACGCAGGAATTTGCCACTTCTGCTCTGCCATTAGAGCACGCAGGTACGCATTCTTCTTCTCCTACTCCCGTTTCCCAAATTGTGTCAACTCTAGTCCCGGCCGAAGGTCCCTATGAGCCTTCTCCAAAAGTTGCTTATCCAGTTGTACAGTCACCCCAACATGAATTTTCTCTAGCTATTACGGATGTGTCGCATGGTTCCGCCGGTCCCGTAGGCGTTTCCGCCCAGTCCGAGTCATCAGGCCGGGACGTGTTCGCAGCCGCCGCTTCGCTCACCCATACCACCATCCCGTTGGTAATTGGCCAGACTAAAGGCGACACTTCGTCCCCAAACCCCGACCCCCGCCTCGCATCCACACATACCGTAGCTTCACCATCTACTACACCCACCACTGAGCCCACCGACGACACGTCACCGATTCAATCTTTGTACCTGTTTACCCCTTCGGCTGTTAACCCAGCCTTATTAGAAAACGAATTAACCATGATCAAGGAGAGCCCTCTAGCGGAGAAGTTGATCCGAGCCCGCCAAAATACTGATAATGTACTCAAGGAGGCGAGGAGAAAGAGGGGGCGTTCATTGGCAAGACAAGAGAAGTGCGCGGTCATTGATTTGAAGAATGGGAAATTGCACAAGGTCAAGAAGATTCCCAAGGTCTAGAAACCCTTGGACGAAATGACCTCTGCAAATTATGAGTATCAGGAGAAGGTCAAGGACCTGGAGCATATAGACATTGATAATGAATCAGAATCAATGCATGTGAGAATAGAGACCTTCCGCGCACATGCCAGAATCGCCAACCAGCGCCGCTGTGAGGCGGAAAATGCCAATGTCAAGCTGGAGGAGGATCTAGCTAGGATACGCTCTCAGCTGGAGGATGCTCTGAGGCAATGTGAGCAATTAAAGGATGAAAGGGATGCCTTAAAACAACAGATAGAACAACTGCAAAGTAAAGTAGAAGATCATAGCAAGACCTAGGCCGAGGCTGAATTGAAGGCCAAGGAGTTTGAGGACCGGATCTTGCAGATGCAACTGCAGTTGTACGAAAAGGAGAGCTTGGAACTGTTCGACAGGAACAGGATTAAGGACATCCGCTCTCATTTGCTCAGGAATTTCAGATCTCGGGCCTCTAGTGCCCTCTCAATATTGTCATATATTACAGAAGCCCAGAATGCTGCTTCTCAAAAGGGGCCAATAGTGGACGAAATTATCCAGGAGATTAGAAGCCGGCTCGACTTAGCTTTTGAAGTGCGAGCATAAAGTACCAAGACTTGCAAGTCGCAACTATGAGTCGGATGGCCCGAGATTGGTCCACCGCCCAGGCCACGGTCCGCGCCTTCTTCTCCAAGGTGAGAAAGGCACAGAAGGCGAAGCAACTTCTGGATATATTTGAACAAGAGCAGCGTACCTCTCTGGGGTATTTTCAAAATCTTTCAGAGCCTGGGTTTCCCTAGTTTCAGCGACGATGACGGGAACCTTTTGACAAAAGAAGAATTGAAACATGCCTGGCTCAGCTTTGAGAGCGATGTCTCTGAGATTGATCTGTGGAAAGAGCCAGTTACGGAAGGCCGGGTCACAGATTTTATTTTGAGATATTGTAGGATCGCGGCGTGCTTAAATGACTTGAGCACTAGGGCCAAATCTGCTGACATTGGGCAGATTGACAGGTTCCATGTCCTGGTTAAGGCATTGCAAGACCGAGAGCCTTTCCAAAAAGGTGCGTGGGCTCATATTAGCCGAACCATGGAGAGGATCCGTGACCACCTTCCACCGCCGCCGTTGGAGCAGATACCTAGCGAAGGAGATGGAAAAGGAACAGAAGCGGTTGATGAGGTGCCCCCGGAATCAGAAAAGCAAAGAGGAGAAGGGTTTGGAGGTGACTCTGGCCCAATGGATGAAAGCTAGAGGGTTCTCACACCGAGGCGAGCTCGTTGCCCCGCGAGCCGCCAAGAATGTTGACAAGTTTTGTCACATTGCTTCTGAAGGGGTAGTGAAATTTGATGATGTTGATTTTCTTGATATAGTTTTCCTTATTTTTGTTGATAGTAGTGTTACAACAATTTTGGCTGTCATTTTTTGAATCCCCCTTGTAAATAACTGAATTTGAAAGAGCTTCGCCCATAGTATAGCAAGAAAAAGGAGCTTCGCAAACAGCAGACGGGAAAAACATAGGTGCAAGCCAAATTTTCTAAGGCACAGAAAGAGCTTCGCAAGCGAAGCCCCCACAAAACTAGCTTCGGGCCGAAGTTTTGCGAAGCATACAATGTAAAGTAAAATGCCAAAACAAATTCCTAAGTGTGGAAAAACACTTCGCAGAAATGCTAGCGAAGCACCTGCTTCGGCCGTCCCTTTTGGCGAACCACCCCTCAGGAAAATCTACTTCGCTCAAAATCTTCCCGAAGCACCTGCTTCGAGCGACTCAAGTGCGAAGCTTCCCCCTCCGAAGGCTGGTTGTCCCTGAAAATTTTCTAAGGCATGGAGGAGCTTCGCTTGAATTTTCCCCGAACGACTTTTTTTGAAACGGTTCGCGGTGAAGCAATTTTGTAAGTCCACTTCGGCTGAATTTTGTGCGAAGCTCCCTCAATAGAAGCCTAACTGTATGCCCAAATATTCTATGGCAAAATTCTACTTCGGCCAAGAAACCCCCGAAAGGCCATTTTGAAAGAAGGTTCGCAGCGAAGCTGTATCTGGATGTCCCTTTGCTGCGAAGCACCAATACAAAGAAGTCTATCCCGCTTCGGCTCTCATCCATGGCAAAGCAGCTCCCCGAACTAAAATTCAGCGAAGTTCTCCAGGGCACACACCCCAAGGCTGGGTATTTCTTCGAGGCAATTGAGTGGTTCATAAATGCATCTTTACTTGCCCGAAAGACCCGGGACTCATTTTCAGCAATGGAAAAGGAAAGATCAGCCACAGGAGGAAAACCCGATGGACTCGGCAGCCACTCGAGCACTGCACCCAAAGATTCAGGACGAGTCAGGCGGCCCATTAATGAGAGTTTCCCCGGCTAATGCGGTCGTAACTGCTAAATGTAGAAACGGATGTGAGAGCTCAGTCACGGGAGGAGCGAAGGCAGATTTCCCAGTTTTTCGAGGGCGTACTGCTAGATTTTGCGCAATGATGGCTCAGAGGGTCGGGTCCTCTATAAAAACCCATGAATTGTAATGAAAAAGGGGGAAGAACTTTTGCTAGAAAGCTGCTGTAACTTGATTTTTGCAATTAATATCAAGAACTTTGGGCCTCATTTCTCTCTTGTATGCTGCCTTCTGTGGTTATTTCTGCCATTTTGTCTTCATTTATGTACTGTAATTCTGAACCCTGGATTTAGGTGTGTGATTGGGACAAAACCCTAGAATTCTCTTGAAGGATACATAGGGGGGAAAAATGTCGTGTTAGTTTTCTTGTATGCTACCTGTGGATAGTGTTTCTGCTATATTCACCTATTTCTTAATTGCTGTAATTCTGAAATCTGGATTTCGGCGTAAGGGACTAGGAGGATCCTGGAACTCGTCCGGAGGATACATAGGAAAGCTAGTGCGGCGTTCATTTATGTTTTATTCTTTGTATTTATTGCTGCTACTTCAAGATATTAGCTAGTAATCGTGCTGCTGGTTCTTTCCCTCTGAAAATTCATTGATATTCTTTCCCTTACTCCCTTTATTTCTTTCCTGCACCTTTACTCTTTTTATCTCTTTCCTGCACTCTCATCTTTAAAAAAATCAGTAGTTTAGTAAAGGAGCCGGCCTTTCTCCGGAGATTGGCACGGAGGGCATCTCTTCCCTCCGGCCTTTCAATGTTGGTCCAGGTCTAGGGCGCGTATAATTGCCAAAATCCTTTCCTGTGGCAGATTTGTGACCAACACTAACATAGACTTATAATGGGTGATGATATAGGACTGTAGTTCCTTAAGGCAGTTCCTTCACTCCAATCATGGGTTGCATGTTGCTGCCCTCACTAAGTTCCTCATCCACTCATCCTCTTAGGCATTGACCAATCTGCCCAGATTTCATCTATCCTCATCTACCACAGTCTCCATAGTGTGAGGGTATTGACTCAAAATTTTCTACGCACCTTATCAATCATGCCACTCTACTTCTCAAAGAAATTGTCGACCTGCTCATTAATTCTTGGACCAACCATTGAGGGCTACCTTAAATTCGACACTTCAATGAGTATATGCTTACTTGCATTGTTGTTTGCCCAAAGTTCTTTATCATCATCCTATGTGGTGGTTTCCTTCTTGTCTTCCCCACCAACTTCTTCTTTGGAGTATCTCCCCTTGTCATGCTTTCCCTTCTTCTGCAGCTATAGATGCGGCTGTATGCTTGGCTTATATTTTACTAAAGTCATTTCTTATCTCTTTCTACTTTGGTACTTTGGCTTTCTTGCAACAAATTAGGTGCTAAAGCAACACCTTTGCCCTTTTCGTTAGGCACCAAGGTCTGTGTAGTGGTGGTAGTAATTGTGATGGGCTTCTTGGCATCCAATGGAGGAGAACCATAGTTCTTTGCTTCTTTTGCAAATTGCTGCAATGGGATGGTAGCAAAACTCTCTTGTTGGAAAGTTGGCATGTTGGCTTGTGTACCACCTCCATACATTCTTTGTGTCCCCAAGTCATCTCCAAGTTCCACTAGCCTCTTCATTCCTTCTAGGGTGATGTGTCCATCACCTCTAGAGTGACACCTATATCATCATTCACTATGATAGGTTCTGGCTATGCTGCTTCCTACATAGCTCCTCCTCTCAGTTGTGTCGTCCCTGTCTTCCGTGTAGCTTTTAATTGTTATGGCTGCTCTCCTCCTCCAACCTCCTATGGAGCTCCTATCTTGGTGCCTCCAACAACAACTTGCACAGGTTGACTCCTTGAATGCGCAAGTGGGATGTCCAAACCTCGTTTGGTGACTCACTACACTATGGCTTACACAACTTCACTAGTCCACACCGCAACATATGTCTTTCTCTGAAAGTGATAATGTTGGCTTTTGCCTTGATTGGGCAATGCCTACCCTTTATTCACCAACTCCACAAATTTCATTGACAACCACTATTTGTGACGATCCCTTGGGAGGTATTATCCTCACCATCTGTCTTTGTAGTTGAGGTTGAGGCTGCAACTGTTGTTCCATTTGTTGCCATTGTCATTCTAGCTGTTGCTTCTGCTTCTTCTCCTCACACTCCAACTGCTATGTGATGGGTGGCCTCTCCTCTCTCCCATTTGTCTTAGATTATGTCTTCTTCCTTGGCCAATGCATCAACGTCATCACCTTCATCTTGCTCTTTATCCGATGACTCTATTGATTGCACTGTGAGTGCAACCTCTTCTTAGTCGCCATCTTCTATTTCTTCTTTCCTCTCGGGGTGTGTCTTACCTTCAATGTTGGGGCCACTATAGTCCAACATAAAATAGTAGGAGCTCCTTCTAGGACATGTTGAGATAGGTCCAACCCTAGACCTCTCATATGTTGGTCTATCCATAAAGAGTGCAATGGCATGAAGCATCTTCAAAAAATTCTTCATATGCCATAGAAAAATGAGTCTCCCAATAAAATTTCACACCGCACGTGATTCCCTACATGTATGACATGATCCAAGTGGGCATATTTGAGGCTCGTTGTTTGCCTAATAGTCTAGACATCACCATGTTCATTGCACAATGCAACTGATCTGTCTTCACGTGTTTTCTGTTCAAACCATGATTGTCGTCCTTCATTAGCTTGCCAACTGTAAATTTTCCCAACCCTAGATAACTGCTGTCCTATGTTATTTTAGAATAAATCAGATCTGAAAAGAATTTATTCAAACATGCAACAGTCACACAGATGGCTGGAAAAATAAACAGCGTGAACAGCGGAAATCAAATATATTTCTGAACCTGAAATATTACAAATAAAGGAGGCTATAGCTATAGCAGGACACCCTGCTCTCTTGTTGCCTTTTTGGCCAGCAATTTCACTGTTCTTCTCCTCCTAAGCTTGCAGTTTTCCTTCAGCAATCTATTCTCCTTCTCTTATTTCTGTGTATAAAACACTCTTGACCTTCTCCTTTTATCCTTGAAAAAGGTAATCCTAATCTCTCTAACCCTAAGATTAGATCTCATCTCATCTTGAGATGTATGGTTGAAAATGGAAAATCACTTAAGTGAATTTCAAAATAGAATCACTTAAGTGAATTACAAAATAGAATCACTTAAGTGAACTTAAAAATATAAAATCACTTAAGTGAATTTCAAAATAGAATCACTTGAGTGAATTACAAAATAGAATCACTTAAGTGAACTTAAAATAGAAAATCACTTAAAGTGAATTTCAAAATAGAATTCGAAATGTCTCGAACCACTTTTAGCATGTTCATACTGAAGCCTTTGCAAGAAGTTCCTGTCCGAGCTACATTTCTCAACACTCCCTCTTAGCGAGGAAGGAATTCTGCACCAATCCAAGTTTGTCTTTGAATGCTTCAAACTTCCCTTTCACTAAGGACTTGGTCAGAATATCAGCTACCTGCTGATCTGTGGGAATATACCGGAGCTTTACGGCTCCCTTCTGAATCCTGTCTCATATGAAGTGATATTTGATGTCTATGTGTTTGGAATTGTCATGAAATAGTATATTATCAGAGAGTTTGATACAACTCTGATTATCACAGTATACCACCGTGGGATCCAACTTCTAATCAATCAATACTGTAAGCAACTTGCGAAGCCAAATGGCCTCACAACTAGCAATACTGGCTGCCATGTATGCGGCCTCTGTTGAGCTAAGTGCCACAAAAGTCTACTTCCTACTAAACCAAGATATCATGCCTGATCCCAAGCTAAAGTAGCACCCGAGGTGTTTTTCCTGTCTGCTACACTGCCTACCCAATCTGACTCTATTTACCCCTGCAACCTCACTTCACCATCTCCAAGATATCTCAGACCATACTCCACCGTGCCCCTTAAGTATCTAAGCACATGTTTTGCTGCTACCCAATGCTCTTGCCTTGGCTCCACCATGAATTGACTCAAGGTGTTCACTGCAAAACATATATCTGGTCTAGTGTTGACCAAATACATCAAGGATCCTATCAACTGCCTGTACAACGTAGGGTCCACCAATTCTGAATTTGAAGTTGTCACCTTCTTCAGATTAGTGATCATGGGTGTGGCCATAGGTTTGTAGTCCTCCATCCGAAACCTCTTCAGGATCTCAACTGCATACTTACCCTGCCCAAGGAATATCTCCCCTGGTCTTTGCCAAACCTCCAAACCCAAGAAGTAATGCATCATGTCGATGTCCTTCATATCAAACTCAACTACCATATCTTCTCTGCACCCTGCAATGAGCTTCTCTGCACCTGTAAGAAACAAGTCATCTACATATAGCACCAAAATGAGTAGATCAGTCCCAACAAATATGTAATATAGATTAGGATCTGCATCACTTTTGGTGAAGCCCACACTCTGCAAGTATCCATCTATCCTGGAATACCATGCTCTCGGTGCTTGTTTGAGTCTATATAAGGCTTTCTTGAGCCTACAAACATGGGACTCCTTCCCATTTACCTCAAAGCCTTGAGGCTGCTCTATGTACACTTCTTCCTCAATGATCCCATTAAGGAAAGTTGTCTTCACATCCATTTGATGAATCTGCCATCCCATAGATGAAGCTAAAGACATTAATGCCTTAATGGAAATGTATCTGGCGACTGGAGCAAAAGTCTCCTCATAGTCTACTCCCTCTTTTTGGGAGAACCCTCTTGCCACAAACCTTGCCTTGAACTTCTCGATGCTGCCATCTGCAACATGCTTAATTTTGTAGAGCCACTTGGAACTCACAACTGATTTCCCCTTCGATCTTGGCATTATGTCCCAAACATTATTCTTCATGATGGAGGTGTACTCCTCCACCATGGCATCCTGCCAAACTTGTTGGTCTATTGCCTCCTGAAAACTAGAAGGCTTTGAATTTATGATGTTACTCATCAATTCCATGTAGTTTGAAAACTTCCTTGGAGGTCTGCTCTCCCTAATCATGCTGCTAGGAACCTCAACATACTCCTGAGCATCCCTCAATGTCTATGTAAGCCATCGAGGTCTCTTGATAGAATTGGAAGGGGCTAATGTCTCCGCCTCACCTGAAGGTTGTTGTCCTAAACTGGAAACCACTGGTGTCTTTGGTGACCCTGGCTCAACCTTCGGATCTTCCTGCTCTTCATTTTCTATCACTGGAATAGACTCATGGGACTTCTTGGATGGACCATCCTCCTCAAAATTTTCATCCCTGCTCACAATTGTCTTCCTCTTCTCTGGAATATAAACCCTGTAAGCTTTTGAAGTCTCACTATAACCTACAAATAAACCCTTCCTATTGGAGGGCTCCAACTTGGTCCTCTTCTCTACTAGAACATGGATATAAACTAGACATCCAAAGATGTAGAAATGACTCACCTCTAGTTTCACACGAGTGAATGCCTCCTCTGGTGTCTTGTCCTCCAAGATCTTGTGAGGACACCTATTCTGGATGTAGATTGTTGTGTTGCATGTTTCTACCCAAAGAAACATCGGCAAGCCCTAGTCATGAATCATGGCCCTAGCAGCCCCTATGATGGATTGATTCTTTCGCTCTGCAACCCCATTTTGTTGTGGGTTGTATGGAACAGTCAACTCCCTCTTGATTCCTGCCTACTTGCAGAAACCATCGAACTCCTTGGAGGTATATTCACCCCCATTGTCTGATCTCAAGACCTTGATCTTCTTCTTTGTATGGTTCTCAACTAGAGCTTTGAACTCCTGAAACCTACTAAAGACTTCATCCTTGGTCTTTAAGAAATAGATCCATGTCTTGTGAGAGAAGTCATCAATAAAGGAAACATAGTACATGCTACCTGAATTTGATGCTACTGACATTGATCCACAAACATCCGAATGTACATATCTCCTTAGACCTATGCTCGTTTTTTGGAAAAACAACCTTGGCATGCTTGCCAAGCGTGCACCCTCTGCATACTCCCTGTTACTCAATGCTGAACTTTGGAAGACTTGTCACTATCTCCCTCAGAATAGGCAACGCTCTATGATGTAGGTGTCCCATCCTCTTGTGCCACAACTCACACAAGTTGTTAGTGCTATGAACTAGGGCTCGAACAGGTTCACCGTGCAACTTGTATAGACTGCCTTATCTAACCCCTATCACTTGTGTTGTTTCCGGGCTAGATTCTTTTGGTCTAATAAGGAAATGCTGGTCCTTGAACTCCACTGCATAGCCCTTGTCCTCTATAACCGAAATTGAAAGCTATATGTCCTCTATAACCGAAATTGAAAGCTAGTTCTTCCTGAGACCTGCAACAAACAAAACATCATCAAAGTCTAAAGAGTTCCTTGAATGGAGTTGAAAAGGAATGGTACCAATTCCTGCAACTGGATATTTGGTATCATCACCAAGCTCAACCGGAACCCTTGAGTCCTGCTCTTGTAAACTAGTAAAACACTGTCGGGTTGATGTCATGTGCCGAGATGCCCCACTTTCCACATACCAAGCATCTCTTGGAACCGTGTTGGTAGAAAGGCAAAAGACCAACGAGAAATCCTTCTTGAATTTGGCAGCAAAATCGCTCATCTGAGTTTTTGCAGAGGCTGCTACCTGCGTCTGCTATTGCTTCCCTTTGCCCTTCTTGTCTGGACACTGTGATGCATAATGGCCATGCTTATGACAAATGAAGCACTTGATTTTGCTCAAGTCCTTCTTCCTTGACTGTGAGGTTGACTCATTCTTTACCTTACCCTTGTTGGGTCCTTTACCTCTGCCCTTCTTGGTTTACCCAAAGAGGGCTAGGTTATCGTCACCACATTTCTTGTTGGCCTTTGACTCCATCCGAGTGTCCTCCTGGATGAAATCATCCCACAGTTTCTCAAAGGTGGGAAGGTGCTCATGAGCACAGATGCTTTTGACAAATGGTTCCCATGAAGCTGAGGAACCATTAAGTGCCACGTTCACCAACTCTGTGTCTTCAACCTTCTCCCCAACTACTGCCAATTGATCACGAATCTGCGTGATCTTCATCAGGTAACTGGTAATGGTGTTAGATCTGGTCATCTCCATAGATCTGAGTTTGTTCCGCAATGTCATCATCCTGTTTATGTTCTCGCTCTGTAGAGACTAACCAGGGCATCGAACATTTCATTTGCCTTAGTCTTCTAGGATATGTGAGGAATTAGGTGATCCTTCATTGCATCCAAGATCATCCGCTTGGCCTTCACTTCCTTCTTTTTGTGAGCTTCCAATTGCTGCAGATCTGTAGGCAAAGTCACATCATCCTTGACAATTTCCTAGAGATCATTATCTTCCAATAAGAACATTACCCTGACTTTCCAGGGCAAGAAATTGGAGGCACCTTTCAATCTATCCTCAAATCTGAGGCTAGCTGCTGCCATCTCTGATATCTATTGCACAAACTTTCAGATATGATATGAATGACTCAAAAAACTGTCCTGCAAATAAGCTTAGTCCTTCAAGCAAAAAATATGAAACCCTCTAACTGCTGGTTTTTTTTTTTAATATCCAGCAGTGATCTACTGCTATAAACCCTTGAGGATCTCAATCATAGAACCTAGCTTTGATACCATGTAAATTTTCCCAACCCTAGATAACTGCTGTCCTATGTTATTTTAGAATAAATCAGATCTGAAAAGAATTTATTCAAACATGCAACAGTCACACAGATGGTTGGAAAAATAAACAGCGTGAACAGCGGAAATCAATTATATTTCTGAACCTGAAATATTACAAAAATAAAGGAGGCTATAGCTACAGCAGGACACCCTGCTCTCTTGTTGCGTTTTTGGCCAGCAATTTCACTGTTCTTCTCCTCCTAAGCTTGCAGTTTTCCTTCAACAATCTATTCTCCTTCTCTTCTTTCTGTGTATAAAACACTCTTGACCTCCTTTTATCCTTAAAAAAGGTAACTTTAATCTCTCTAACCCTAAGATTCATCTTGAGATGTTGGTTAAGAATAGAAAAATAGAATCACTTAAGTGGATTACAAAATAGAATCACTTAAGTGAACTTAAAAATATAAAATCACTTAAGTGAATTTCAAAATAGAATCACTTAAGTGAATTACAAAATAGAAAATCACTTAAGTGAACTTAAAAATAGAAAATCACTTAAGTGAATTTCAAAATAGAATTTGAAATGTCTCGAACCACTTCTAGCACGTTCATACTGAAGCCTGTGCAAGAAGTTCTTGCTCGAGCTACATTTCTCAACACCAACCTCCCTCGGATTCAAGTTGGCAAATTTGTCCACAAATATTTGAAATTTGTAGGGCTCAATCCCCTCCTTGACTGGTTCAAGTTGGCAAATTTGTCCACAAATATTTGAAATTTGTAGGGCTCAATCCCCTCCTTGACTGGTATGCTATTCACTCTTGGTATCCCAAACACGTGTTTGAAATTGTTTGGGGAACATGACAGCCACACATCCTTTCCTCTTACCTAGATTTTGCTTTGGTTTTTCTTTGGGCCGTACTTCTCTAGCATCTACAATAGATACGACTTGAAGAAGTCCTTATCAAAGTTTCCAACTTGTATGATGTGGTGAACACCTCCTTCTTTAAAAGCTGATTTTAATGGGTGGTTTATAGATTTCTTGATTAACCAACTTTTGCAAAATTCTCTTGTAAGCATGGTCCAAGTAATCTTCTCCACAACAGTCTGCATTTTCTTCTTCCCCTCTTTTGGTTATGGGATGCTGCTTGTCCCTTCCCTTTATGCTCGTCTTCCAAGTCCATGTATGCGACCTTGACCTCGAGCCTTCTTTGTGATGTCGTGAGCTTCTTTGTTTTGCACCTCCTCCACACATCCTTGGTCCTTGTCACGACATTGTATTAAGGGTGAATCTAGAACGATAATTTTGCAATTCCTTAGCTCCTTCACCTTCTACAATTTGTGGCCTTTTCTGCACCATTCTACTTGCACTCGCTTCTACGGGTTTATGAATCTGATGAATTCTTTCGACAATTATTCCCAATTACCTCAATTGTTCCCTAGGTAGTGTGGCATTCGTGTGTCTCCACGTGGAAAATGTTGTGTGTTTTGTGTTGCTCTCTTTTCATGTGCCCTAGTTGTTTTCTGATAGATTGTAGGCTTAGACAGTTTGCCTCCAATGTCTAACTCGATTGACATGTTAGACAACTTGGGGGAAATGCCATACTACCCAAGAATGTTGAATGACTTGTTTCCATTCCCCATACGACCTGATTCAACTCTTAGACGACCCACACCAGCCCTTGGATGGTCCTCTTTTGTGGTTGAACAACTTGATTTTGTGCTTGGACGACCTACTTTAGCCTTCGGAATGTCTGTTTCAACTGTTTCACTCTACGTACGATGCACTCCAACTAATCTAGCCACCGAACGATGCTCCCCTTCTACCAGATGACCTCCAATTCTTAGATGACCCATTCCAATCCTCAAAAGGCCCACTCTTGCACATGCAATTGCCTCTTTTGCCTAACATCTACTGCTGCATTTTTCCTTTGTCTTCATCATTGTTTCTGCTATTGGTGTGATGGTTTTTCTTTTCAGCATTTGAATTCCTTCAAAACCCTGGCTGATTTTGCCAGCTAGGGTTCAAAATCCTTGTTCTCCACACTATGCCCCTTTTTTGCAACTTCTTCACACATGTTGGATTTTAAATTTTTATTATAGTTGGGTGAGAGTCTTCTGCAAAATCCTTATTTTTCCTGCAATACCAGCATGCTCTAGCTGGTGCTGGTTGAGTGCCTATTGTATCTTACTAGTTGTCTTTGCACTTGCTCTTCCTCCTTGCTGCTTCTCAGATCTATTGCACTTGAGAAATGCAAATGAGATCTCTCTACTTCTATATAAGTTTGGGGAGGTAGACGGACACTTGGCTTGCATGTGCCAAGTTTGCCTCCACTCCCCCTAATTGCCACTTCAACTTCTAATACCATCATCCATGCAACTACTCGTCTATGTGATGTGTTCATCTTACATTCACTCAACTTCTTCTTTGTCTTTGGGGATGGTGGGCCCACGCAACAAGAGTGCACACTCTGTATCCAAGTGGGTGTGTTGTGGAATATTGCTGGCCAGGACAAACTCCTAGACATCTATATGACCTGTCTCTTTGGCTTGGATGGCCTAGGGGGCAAAATGGCCCAACTAGCCAGCAATAGCCCAACTTTTTTTTTTTTTTTTTTTTTTTGATTTTACATGGTGGAATCGGTAGCCGCCACGAATCCATGCAGGCTGTCCGGATTTTTTTATGGCCGCCATAGTATTCTGCGTTATCCTCCCCGGAAGCTGCCGCATAGATCTCCATGCTGTCCGCCCCTATAACCACCATGCCACGACCATTTTAAACCTTTTACGCCATTGAAAGAACCAGGAAAGGGACAAGCGTTCAGTCCGACGAGGCCCGAGATTTGAACCTTGGACCTCCACCTCCCTTACGGGGTTTGGGAGAACCAATTGGTCTACACCTCGGACCTTGCAATGGCCCATGTTAAATAGCTGACAGAGTGGGGGTTGTCTAGGACTTTGACGACCTCCCTAAACAAATGGGGAAGGGCTCAAACGACCCTTCTGTTGGGCTTGGGCATTTGGGATCCTTGTGCCCCATCTAGATGGTCATGGGGTGTCCCAAACAACCCTCCCACTTGTCTAGACGAATTGAGAGTTGTGTGGGGTTGATCACTCTCCCCCAGATGACTAGGGAGAAATCTTGATGACCTCCCCCCTTGAATGGGTTGTCCCAGACAGCCTGTGGGGCTTGATGGCCCACCTAGACTTAAGCAGCCTATTCTGCAAGCCAAGCCTAGACGATGTAGTTGACTTGATGGACCACCTAGACTGCCAAGGGAATTGTTCAAATTTGATGGATGGCGATAGTCACCACTTTTCCTAGCACCATCATCTCGACACTTCGTTGATTTTTGATCAATGTTTCTTATTCGTCGGCTTGGACTCCAACTAAGACTAACTGGACTTGTTCTTGGCTTCCATCATCATTTAGACTATCTTCTCATAGTGACATTTTTTACCCTACATATCTTCAAGTGAACTTTGGCTTCCTTCGACATCAGGGAACTTGTCAAACCCCCAATCTCCTACATTTATTGTGTTTCGGATCCAACTCTTCCTACTTCCCCATTGGTTGCATGTCATTTTCTTGACTTCTTG